>PVHX01007489.1:0-49710 GCA_004024805.1 Geosciurus inauris | reverse complement strand
TTCAGTTTTGAGGTTACTTTGAAGGGTCATATCAGCACCAAATGGAGGGCTCCCCTCTTTCTTTTCAGCTTCCGCTGTGTTCTTTCCCTCTCCGACATGCACGCAACTCACCAACACAGAGGAACTGGCCCACTTCTGAGATTCCATGTATTTACTTCATCTCAAGTTTTGTTTTCTAAACAACAACAAAATCTAATCCATGCCTAGCAGATGCTAGATGCTCACATGTCATCCCATGTCACCACAGCCCCAGGAAGAAACCATGACAGTACCATCCCTATTTGACTGCAGAAGAAAGGGAGTTTGGATAGATAAAGGCCCTACCCAAAGCCACTCAGCCAGCCAGGAACGGATGCAAATTCCGCCTCTCACTCCAGGTCTCAGACATCAGAGCCAGGATTCACTGCTTGCTGGAAGAGTCAGTGGGAAATAGGATTCTTTTGGTACCTGCAGCCCTTGTACCTTGCATCTCTACTCTCACTGATGAAGAGAAAGAGGGCAGAACGGGCAGAGAAGGGAAGGGACATCTGTCCCGCCCTGCATATGGCTCCCCTTTCCACAGTGTCCCAGCTCTCCCACTGCCATGCCCCAGCCCGGCCTGCCCTCAGGTCAGCCTGGTAAGTCTCACCCACACATCAGCCTCAGCCACTGGGCTGCAGTTCCTAGTCATCTTTCTAGCCTGAGGCCTGGTTCAGTGCTCTGCGCTTCATGAAGGAAGATTAAATAGAAAGCAGAAAGAGCACACGGAAGAAAATGGAAAGCCAACAACAAAAAAAGATGAAACTAGTTCGAGCTTTAAGACTCAGGCTTTTTCTCCTCTTTAAAGAGTATTTTCTCAAAGGGAAAAAAAAAAAGTCAAAATTACATCTTAGCAAGGAGAGGAAGTGGGGAGAGTTGTCTTGTAAATCAGGAAAGCCATTTCTCATTCTGCTGAATTCTTAAGAAAGCCACAAAGTGGGGAAGGGGTGGAGGAACAAGGAGTTTAAGGGGTTCAAGGTTTGGGATTAGAAGCAAAATCTTGTCAGTGATGAAAAGCACAGGAAATGAACCAGGGCCATTCCAAGGGCTCAAGAGGGGAGAATGCTGGTGGAGCCCGCAACCCCCTGGGGGGTAGAAATGGGAGGAGGTGGGGGAGGCACACCTCTGCAATCTCCACCACCAGCAAGACCAGCAAGGCTGGCAAGAGCTCTCCTTATTGAAGAGGCAGCTCTTCACAAAGGCTCATTACAAGAAATCTCCCCGCCACCTCCCCCGTGTCTTCTCTTTAGCGCCTTCTGCTCCTCCCAGATGTTCTGAGATGAAAAATTTGCAAGGCTTGTAGCTGCTGCAAGCCCAGCCAGAAAGAATGTTTTTCTTCTCTTCAGACTGAGGAAAAGTGCTAGCTACATTTTTATTTTTAATGCCTTCAGATGCACTCCATTTTGTATGTGTTCTTGTTTGTGCTTGTGGTATCTGTGTGGCCTTTTAATGTTGCTTGAATCCTAAATATTTAATTCCTTTCCATTCCATGTTACACTAATGTTTGTTATGAGTAGCGTTCAGGGGATCCTCCAGATCAAGCATACAGAATTTCATTTTCAAAACTGTCACCCCTTATCTGCACTGCCACCACATTTCTGACCCTTCACCCATCCCTAAATACCTTCTGCTGGCTGCTCTTATAATATCAGTTATTTGTATATAAATCATGTATTTCTACCTATAGTAAAATCTTTGAGACAGAGGAGCTTTTTCATCTTTGTCCTCTTGATGGCCAAAATTATGTTTTGAGTATTGTTACTCATTTTAATAATTGCTGCTGTTCCATGAATGCTTTCTGTGTTGCGTACTGTTCAAGGTACTTATGATGCATTTTCTTGTTTAATCTTAAAAGCTGGGCACTGTTATTAGCCCCATTTCACAGATGGGGACGTAAATGTTCAGTGAGGTATCCTGCCCACGAGTGCACAGCTGTGAGGTAGCAAAGGTGCGGCTCAAACCTATGGCACATTTCTAAGCACCACATGACACTATATGTGTGGAAAAAAAAAACTGGGAAAAGCCAAGCTCTTCTGAAGGGGAGTGAGAAACCTCCCTAGGTTTTATGTTGCCTTTTATACAAAGCAAAACTTTTCCATTTGCAGGGATTTTCAGCATCTACAGATTCTGCTGCTCTTATCAGAGTAAGACAAAGATGTTTGCTTCCACAACTCCCCTAACGGGCTGGAGAAAAGCTGGCTCTGTAGTAACACACAAGTACAGAAATGGAAGAGAGTTGACAGCCTGTCTGCCAGCCCTGCATTGCATGCCTGAATCTCAGCCACACCCCAGTGCACACTCCCGGGACAGCAGGGGCCTTTGGGTGAGTGGCTCAACCACTCCAGGCCTCCATCTCTTCATCTGCAAAATGCAGATAATAATAGCACTCAGCACATAAGATTGATGAGGAGTAAGAGATAACCCTTGGAAAGCCTGCTACAGAGTGAGCATGCAATGAACGCTCACATCATTTATTAGTTATGCTGCTGGAATCACATACCACTCCCATGTAACAGCCTATAAATATTTTAAAGACAACTCTCTATACCTCCTCACCCCCAAATCTCCCTTCCTTCTAACTAAACACTCCCAAATTCTCCCAACCACAATGTCATAAAACCCATCATCACACAGTCATTCTAAAGGTTCAGTCCCTGGGCCCCTATCTCTTCCAATGTCACACAGGATACTGGCCACAGTCATTCCCATGCACAGTCAGATATGCACAAATCCACAGAGACATGAGCCCCTGGGTCTGGGTGGCACAGCTCTAGTGACACAGCCCGGCTCCCACTGACAAGGGCTAATCACCCAGAGCAGACAATGCAAAGTGGTTTCCTCCAGCAAAGCTAGGCCAACTCTGCCCCATCATGTGCTTGGGTGGGCAACTGTCTTTTCTTGTTTTTTGGTTGTTTTTATCTCTCGGTTAGTTCCAGCCCCTGAAGAAATGTTTAGATCATGATCTTGTCATTCTACAAATTAGCAATCAGTCCCACATGCTGCATCAGCAGGCTATGCCCACCGTCATTCAACCCGTCACTACATCCTCCCACACTGCCACCGTGTCCTCGTGAGCAGAAGCCACCACTATGAGAGAGCTCTTTGGGTGTGATCCTTCAGCCTGCCTTGCGTCCATCTCCTGACCTGCCTCCGCCAGGCCCATTTCGCCATCTTGTCCATACAAATATGATGAGAGACTTTGCCTACATAGCTCCCCCTGATTGACGTTGGCTCAGTACCCAAAAAAGGGACTGAGGCTATGTGGCATGGTTTTGTGGTACCCTTGGCATCACGGCTTCCTTGCTGAGCACGCACCTGCCATCTGTTTAATGAGCCCCCTGGACAGCTTTCCCAGTCCCTTCTCCCTGACAGCTTGTGGAGTCCGTGGCATTCGCTGATAGTTTTCTCTCTCTTGGAAACTCAGGCCAATGAGACCTGACTCCAGGTTCCCAGCCCTGTGGAGTTCACAGCGCCCTCTCACCATCCTGTCTCCCTCCATAAACAAGATGGCCACACTGGAAAAACCACCTCTCATGCATCTGTCTGTCTGTCCACATCATCTGGTGGTCAACACTCCAACTAAGAAATAAAAATGAGGCTCACTCCAGGCCACCACCGTGCATCTCTCTCACGACAACACATCATGCCACATAGCACGGTTTCCATTCCTCTGGCTTCTCATTCCGTGGCTAGCCAGGTTCCTTTCATCACTTTATCAGGAGACTCTTTTCCTTGACTAGCATCTAACATCCTGCAAGCTTCTGTGCTGAAGATCCTCTCTCTTTTGTGGAGCTACAACATTTTTAATCCTAACTTCTTCAATCTTGAATATTGAATGTCTCTTCCCTTTTCTGAGTCTTTTTGTATGTTTTAAACAAGACATTTTTTAATGTCATTACGTAGTCGCTTCCTCACAAAAGGAAAGAAAGAATGAGCTGTCACTGAGATTGTCCCTTCGTCCCTGCTAGCGACTGGCTGCTTTTCCCCATTTTGCTCATGAATTTTCCAGCAAGAAACAGGTTTTGTGGCAAAGAATGAGAAAATGAGGTATGCCTTTAAATGACTATGTGGGGTATAGTAAATAATCTGTTTCCTTAGTCCCATCACATACCTAATAACCTTCCAGAAAGTTCAGAGCCAAGAGCTGCTACGCCCTGACCATGACTCCCTCCCCACCAGCATGCAGACACCCAACGTAGGAGTGTGCAGCTCCTCCAGGTACAGTTTCCACTGGTAGAAGGATCATCCATCTCCAAGCTCTGACAGACAAACAAGGCAAGAAGGAGACCAGATCTGGTTTTTCACTGGAAAACAATGAGCTCATGCTTTCTCTCCAGGGACCAAGGAAGTGGAGACAGATCTGGAGATGGGGAGACAGTGATGGAGGCAGGCAGGAGTGATGAAGGATGGGCCCGGAAAAGGAGGGAGGCCAGACCGGCACTTTTTTAATGCCATGTTTGATAAGAATCCCCAGCTCTCAGGCCAGAGGGAAGCATCCATTTTCCTTAAATTAAGGATTCAGCATGAGGCAGTTGTCCTAAAGGGGAGGGACAGCGAGAAGATAAACAGAGTTGGAAATTCGTCATTCCTGCTTCTTCAGACAAAAGTAAAATGATGGTTCATGAGTCACCAGAATTGCAGATGCCAGGACAGAGACAGTTCCACTGGTCTCTGCCACTGCCGCCTCTGGTGTGGGTCAAGATGCGATGGTGGATGCCTGGGCCAGCCTTGCCCAGTGGGGGACCTGCCTCTCTCCACTGTGTGTCTCTATGAGGCCAACAGGCGAGCCAGGTAAAAGTTAAGAGTCTAGACAGCTGCCCTCATGTCTCCAAACAGCTGAACGAATTTCCAGTAGGGAGAAAGATATCTAGATTACTGAGTTTTCCACTTTTCATTTGCAAAAACAGTTACATAATACCAATTTCCCTTTTTAACCAGTTAATTAAAATAGAAAGACAGAGTGTACACACATGTATATGTATGTACTTAGGACAGGACTGGGGAAGCTGGGTTGTATATGAGAAACCAAACTCAGATTGACTGATTATTTTCTCTTCAACCTATTATATGCTTTATTAAAAACTGAATGGAATATAAAGATCATAGAAAGAAGACCGAAAATCCAAATAGATGAATTAGGCTTCTCTTTAGTCCTCTGCTCACAAAATTGACTACTTCCATGCTTAAGTTAAATGGCTAGATTAGAGATGTTAATCGAAGAGTTAACTTACCCTGATTCCTGAGTTGCTTCCAAAAACAGAAATGAAAATAGGTATAGTGACTCTCTCACTCTTTCCCTGCTGTGTTAAGAAACATTGTGCAGGGGTCAAAGTGTGAGTGCTGTAGCCAGCTTGTCTGGGCTCAGATCCTGCCTTGAGGCTTTCTGGGTGTGTGATCTTGGACAAATTAATGAACTCCATTGTGCCTAAGTGTCTTCACTTCGAAGGAGTGTGATACGAGTGTCTATCCCCATAGGAGGGTTGTGGAAACAGTGAATTAACAGAGGTAAAGCACTTGGTGCCTGGCACACGGTGAGCACTCCCCAGTCATTACAGCTATGATTACACTGCACCACCTTAGAGGACACACGTTTGATACATATGTCAGACACAGGAATGTCCTTGAATGCACATAGCGAGCATGTATCTGGCTCGTTTAACAAAAGAAAAGGATGTCCCCGGAGACAGCTTCCTGTCAACCTGTCTTCCTCTTGCCCCGTGGACTGATTCTCAGTTTCATCCTCAGCCATGTCCCCGGCATCCTTCCCCTTTCCCACTCCCAGCTCAGGCCTCTCCCCCTCTCCCAACCTTGCTTCTGGCTTAAAGACTGAGCCCACTGCCCCCTTCCCAATTCTGCCCCCCTTGAATACCAGAATCGTGACTTCAACCTCATAATACCGAGCGTGGTTTGACATTTGACACACCCAGGGAAAGTGAGGATGTAGGCCTCACCTTTGACTTACAAAGATGATACTTGGTAGTTGAACACATGTCTCCAAACCCCCAGCCCAACTGCAACCTGATGAAACATGAGCCCAAACCAAGATGGAACTTCTTCTTCAACCTTCCACCTTCCAAACAAAATAGAATTGGGGATATGAAGGGTTGGTAAAGACACAGGAAGACAAATTTTCAGACACCATTTGGAACATAAATTGCCACAAACACTTGACAAAATCAAGTAAAGTAGAACTACATACACACTATGACCCAAAATTAAACTCCTAGACAAAGCCCTGTATGTGTGCACAGAGATGTGTTCAAGAACATTCACTATGGCATTACCTGAAGGAAAGAGTGAAAACCAAATGTCTATCAATTAGGAAACAGAAAAAATAAAACACAGTCATATTCATATAATAGAATAGTATACAATAGTTAACATTATTGAACTATACCTGTGCATATTAATATACATAGAAAGACCTCAAAATAAACAGAATGGCAGGTTGAAAGATTCTGTGTATATTAATTTTCAAAACACAAAAAGCAACTCTATCTGTTGCTCAAGGGGACATCACTATGAGATCAGCATGAACGTGGAGGATATGGACCAGGTTCAGGGAGCATTCCTACAGGGAGGAATTGGAGAGGCACTCGAAGGCTTCAACTGCATCCCCATGTTTTCATGACTGATGCTGAGAAACATTAGCATTTGCTCAATCTCCCCAGCAAGTACCATAGTACTTATTACAGTATTCTTTGTACTTCCATGTATTATAAATTTTTTTCTCCTACACGATATGATCCCTTGAGACCAATGAGAAAGAAGCCAAACATTTCTCAAAAGAACTGCACTTACTCCCTTCATAAAATCAAAACCTCATTCTTCAAAGTGGGGAAGAGGCTTCTGGGCTCAGACCCTGACTCTTCACCCACTGATCTTCCCAGGGCTTTTCACCAGCCCCCTCAGAGCCCTCCACTCCTCACCTAATGCCCTGTCACTCAGGGCCTGCTAGGTGCACAGTTGTGGCCCTAGGGGGATGGACGCCTAGCAGGACAGGAGACAGGAAAGCTAAGGGAATGCAGGACAGGTGGGTGCTGCATGTGCCATTAGAGATGAGGATAGAAGGTCACAGATGGCTTAAAAAATGAGGGAAGACAGCCAGGCGCAGTGGTGCATGCCTATAATCCCAGCGGCTCTGGAGGCTAAGGCAGGAGAATCGCGAGTTCAAAGCCAGCCTCAGCAAAAGCAAGGCACTAAGCAACTCAGTGAGACCCTGTCTCTACATAAAACACAAAATAGGGCTGGGGATGTGGCTCAGTGGCAGAGTGCCCCTGAGTTCAATCTCCAGTACCAAAAGAAAGAAAAAACAAAAGAGGGAAAAAAAAAAAAAAGAAACCAGGGAAGATCCATGGAACTTCAGCTTGGAGGAATTGGTACCCGGGCTAGGTCACAAGGCCTGGGGGTCTCTGTGGAGTCCACACCTAACTCGACAGGAAACAGGGTTTCTCCAAAGGCCAGAGCTTGATGAAGTACTGCACCAGACAGCTGGCTGGAGACAGAGCAGTGAGGGGCCTGGACAGCAGCTATTGTGGCTGTCCAGGCACCAGAGTGGGAGCTGAGTGCAGCTGGAGAGGTGGGCAGGGAGGACACGTGAGGAGCCCTTCTTTGCATGTGGCTTCCTGGCCCCCTTGAATTTGACCTGCCCCTTGCAGAGACCGGCCCAGTCTTGGTCTCCTACACACTGAACCTGCCCTCTGCTGCTGCTGCTAGTCAAAAAGCAGCTCTAAATGCCTGTGTGTAGGAGACAGAGAGGTGACATGGGTGCCTGAGATCCCAGGCATCCAGACTGAGTGAGTGGAGAGGAGGATCATCTGGCTGGGGTAAGCCAGCTCCTCCGGAAGAGCCTGGCTCCTGTTACTTCAGGCCCCTTAGCAACTGTAATCAGGGCTTCACTGGACTCAGCAGCCAGCAGAGAGATAAGACAGACAGCTGTCTCTTATCTCATTTTGCAAGGCCTCAGGGAGCTACTCCAGTTGCTGCAATGAACAGAAATGGTGCCACATTGGCCTGGCAAGGAAGCTTCCTCGAGGGGACTTAGGCTCCAGAAAGCAGAGCCAAGAGCAGGACTGGTTCAACAGAGAGGCTAGAGGTGGAGGGTCGCACCACCAGCTCCTAGGGAAGGCCTAGGGGCAAGGCTGGGCTGAAGGGTTGGCAGAAGAGTTGGGGGCCAGAAGGTAGGGAGTTGGCAGGGGGGAGATGATGAGATGGAGGAGGACTTGGGAAGCTAACACTGGAGAAATTTCCATTTACTTATATTTTTTCCTACTTACAAAAGATAGCATACATGACAATTTTTTAAATAAAAATAAATATCAACTAGTAAGATGCCATCCCTGGAGAGTTGGTACTCCAATATGTACATCACAGAGATGTTTTTGGGATAGAGCAGCAGAGAAGAAGCCAGTAAAAGCAAGTGAACTCCTGAGACAGATGAAGCAAACCCCCAAAAATGAGGACTCCAGCATGGACAGTCCCCCTTCTTTACTATCTCCTGTCCCAGTTGCAGCAGCCCCCAGGAGGCCTCAGGATATCTGTTACAGGGCTTCTTTTTGCTACACAAGACATCATATGTGCACCACCCCTATGCCTGGCCCTACAGTTCTTCTCCAACCTGACTAGCATCTCAGCTGATCTCAGCTCCCTCCTGCTCACCTGGTGCCCTCTGCCTCTCCCCTCTCCATGGTCCCTCTAGGCTTCTTTTCCCAATAGGGCCCTGGTCCTCCCTGTTGCCCAGGAGGTGAGCAATGCAGCATGGTGTGGAACTGGACCAGAATTCAGAAAATCCAGATTGCCCAAAACACCTGATAGTAATAGCAGCATCTTAAATCAGTAGGGGAAAAGATGTTTTTTTTCAACAAATCATATTCAGAAAACCAGGTACCCTCTGGAAAATACAATAAAATTTAAGTTGTATTTTGCAATTTAAACAAGGAAAAATAGTTCAAATATTTATTTGAGGAAAAAAGAAAGTTAAGTCACAAAATATTAGAAGAAAGTCTTTATGTCATCTTAGAGAAAGCATTTATAACTGTGGCCCAAAGTCCACAAAAGAAAATATTGAAGCCAGGCATGGTGGCACATGCCTGTAATCCCAGCACTTTGGGAGGCTGAGACAGGAGGATCACAAGTTCAAAGCCAGCCTCAGCAACGGCGAGGCACTAAGTAACTCAGTGAGACCCTGTCTCTACATAAAACACAAAATAGGGCTGGGGATGTGGCTTAGTGGTCCAGTACCCCTGAGTTCAATCCCCAGTACCAAAAAAAAAAAAATTGATAAATTTGACTAAATAAAAATACAAAATTCCACATAGCAAAACCCACCATAAGCATAATCAAAAGACAAACTGAGGGAAATATTGCAGCTCATGTCACAAAGGACTAATTTGCCTCAAACAAAAAATACCTTCAAATTGATAAGAAAACTACTGACCAATCCAATTTATAATGAACAAAAGATATGAAGGGACAGTTCATGGAAATATAAATGTCTCTTAAACAAATGAGAAGATACTCAAGAGCACTCAACATAAGAGAATTACAAATTACATCTGCCCTGTGGTGCCATTTGCAATTATCATTTTGACCAAGGCCCTGAAGTTGGATAGCACACTGGATGGTTTTGGTATAGAGAAACCGACACTGTCACAGGTTGTGGCTGGAGTGTAAATTTTGTAAATTTGTTCAACCTCTCTGGAGAGCAATTCATCAACATCTCTCAAAATTACAAAGGCTCAACTTGACCCAGAAATTCCACTTTCAGTAATTTGTCTAAGAGATGCAATCTCACAGGTGTGAAATGACACATGGACAAGGTTGTTCACTACCACTTCGTTTAAAAGAGTAACCTAAATTTCCATCAATAGGAGACTGATTAAATAGATTCTGGGAGATCCACACAATAAAAGCCAATATAACCAATTTGAAAAAGATAAAACTCTTTCTAAACTGCTATGGAAAGCCTTACAAGATAAATTAAGTGACAATACGCAAGGTGCAGAATAGCATGTGATATATACTACGTTTATGTAGTCAAAGGGGGAAAGAGATGATAGATAGAAATACAGATGTGTAGGTATCTGCCTATACTTAAAACATCTCAGCATGGAAGCATCAGGAACATTGGCCTTCTATGGTTAGGCAAATGGGAGGCAGGGAAAATGCAAAGGAAAGAAATATATATACCCTTGTAAACCATACAAATGTATAGCCTATATTTTAAAAATTCAATTATAATGCTGAAATCAAAACAAGGTAAAGTTAATATCATTTAAAATATATATATATACACACACACACACATATATATATATCATTTTTTTAGATTTAATATTTTTTTAAAAAGGTAGTCTGTCCCAGCTCTGTCCGGGAGGATCTCCCCTCTCTGAAGCTCAGAGCTGCACAGGGCCTGTGTCTTGATGGTTCTTGGTGGAGACCTTTCCGTTCTGAGGGTAGAACTCAGAACCCTCTTCTCCCCACCACCTGAACATGGCTCTGAAAACCTAAAAGCAAGGCTGACCTTTCCCAGAGAGACTTTAGAATGGCTGACACAGTCCAACTGGAGGCTGAGGCTGAGGTGGGACCACCAACTGTCATTCCCATGCTAACCAGTCCTGGTAAATGGGCCTCTGCCTTAGTCACCCATAACTAAGCCCAGATCATGACCTTAGCTGAAACCCCCAGTTCCTGCAAACTGAGGACTCCACCTCTCCCTTGCTAGACTCCAACAAGGCCAGATTCCTGGCCCCAGATGAATCCTTACAGGCTCAGTCACAGACTGCCAGCCCTCCTGGGTGTTGGCCCAGCAGTAGACAGACTGTCCCTAAGTTCCTGAGCTGTCTGCTGTTTGCCCACCAACATGGTCTTGCAGGATGGACGGGCCCAGGTTGACTCCACTCCTTATGCTAGTGGCTGCCCTCAGGTGGCCCTCATGACACTGATTGGGAAAGTTCTGCTTTTGCTCAGGGACCTCTCATGGCCAACCCACTGAAGCTTTGCTCTTGAAAACAGTTCTTTAGGTCCTGCCCTCTGGCAGTGTTCTAGTACACTGAGAGATTCTCTCCCATCGTTTGATGTTCACTCTCAGTTACATTAAACAGCTCAGAGAACCTCTGGTGATGTCCTCAGTGCTTGGGGACCACAGCTGTCTGAGGATGAGACATGACTTCAGTACAGATCTGCAGAGATATGCCAGATCCACCACCTGACTTTCCAAAAGACACAGAAACCACCTCAGTTTGGGCTTCCAATTTCTTGTCTTCTAATTGAACATCAGGTCTCATGGCCCCCAACCTTCCTCAGGCAGCAGGATCCAGGTTCACCTTGCAGCTCAGTATTTCCAACATGTAGCTCCAGCTATTTGCAGGGTTTCTTGGGTTTGGGCAAATACGTGACCTTGATTCTCTCCAGGCTTATCTTCA
Organism: Geosciurus inauris; assembly: GCA_004024805.1. Taxonomy (NCBI): domain Eukaryota; kingdom Metazoa; phylum Chordata; class Mammalia; order Rodentia; family Sciuridae; genus Geosciurus; species Geosciurus inauris. Next base: position 38,269 of record PVHX01007489.1, on the reverse strand, counting down.
ATCCACAGCGCATCCCAGACTTTGCAAAGCAGCCTGTAATTTCTGTGTGTCCTCTTGTGTGAGCACTTCAAGGTCACAATCACCAGTGCAGAGCAATCAGCTCTCAAATGACTGTCTTAATGGATGGTGTTTGCAGCTTATCCTAACTAGAATGTAAGCTTATTTCTGTTTTATCTCTCATAACACCTAGGGAAGCACACATTCTGCATGCAGATGCCTGACACAGGGCAGGAAGAGGCTTGGGACTGAAGTCAGAGGGCCTAGGCCTGAGTCTCCCACTTACCTGCTGTATAACACTGGCAAGGCCTTCTGACTCGGTTTCCTCATATGTAAAATGAGAGCAATAATACTGACTTCACAGCCCCCTGATCCAATAAATTCAGGTACATAAAAGTGGGTCTAGCCATTACATACAACCCAAAAGCTGTATGGATTAATGCACTGAAAGTCATTTATAGGCACCATCTCAAAGAAGCTGTTTCAGGAGCTCTGCGCCATCCACAGGCACTTGCACTGCTACTCCCTGTCCAGGGTTACCACGAGAGCCCCTCTGCAATAGTTCCCACAGTCCCGTCTCCTAGAGGCCATAGTAACTGTGCCTCAACCACCCACAACATAAGGGCAGCACAAGATACTGGACCAGAACCTCCCCCAAGGGAAAACAAAACCAAAACACTGAAAGAAACAACTGGCATCGACAGTGAGCCATGAGATCAAGCCAGCACCAAGGAAAACAATCAAAGAAAGTAAAACCCAAGTTAAAGTTAGGGAGGACAGGCAGGGAGGACTCTAGGTCTAAAGAGCAGAGGAAACCAGCAAGGTGGCACCCACCTCTAATCCTAGCTACTCAGGAGGCTGGGGAGGGAGGATGGCCAATTTGAGGCCAGGTTAGGCAACTTAGTGAGATGTCTCAAAAAAAAGAAAAAGGGCCTGAGTGGCAGAGCGTCCCTGGGTTCAATCCCCAGTGCCACCACCACCATCATCATCATTATCATCATCATCATCAAAATAATAATGCAGATGGGGGATAAGTAGAATCCCTGAGAGGGAGGACAGGATCCAGGTGCCCAATCCCTTGGTTCCCAGTTAACAGCCCTGTTAGGGGTACCTTTCCAATCAACTCTGTTCATTTGATGTACTCTTTTTGGGTTGCCTGATGCCAAGCCAGCCAGACTCAAAAACTTCTGGTACCCTGAAAATGTAGCCAGTTTCCAAAGCCAGCTTCCTCTCTAGTCCACAGAAGCAGGCACCTCCCTCTCAGCACTTGGCACTTATCCAGACCCTTGTAGGATCAACTCTCTTTTCTTACCCATGACCTTGACTCTTTGACCATAAATTAAACCTGTTGCCTTGATACATTGATAATGGCTTTCTCTCCCCACCAGCGTGTGTGCACGAGCACACACGCACACACACACACACACACCCGCAAAACCAAACCCTGTTTTTCTTTTATCATAGTATCAGTCACAGTAAGCAGGAAAGAAAACAAGTTAGTAAGGATCTAAAAGGTTTCAAGAAGTTGATGTTTCAAAAGGAAAGAATTCTCAGGAGAAACTGATCAAGGACCAAAGTCCACACTAATATCATAATTAAGATCATCTTTGGAGCAGCCCTGGTCTGTGCAGGCATCTGAATGAGTCACTAAATACCAGTGCCCCAGAAAAGCAGAGCAAGCGCCACTGAAGCTGCTGAAGCCTGGACTGCCCGGGGCTTTAGACATGTCTGGGCACGTCGGAGGGTCAGTAGGGCAGCTGCAGTTTAGAGCCCCAGGGTGCTGAGTGGAATTCAGAATAGCTGCAGTCTCATTCTAGGATTACCTGCTGTTCCCTTCTCTGGGCCTTCCTGAAGTTTATTTGAACCAACAAGACTACAGGGGAAATATCCATCCTGAGAAAAGGGTCTCTGTGCAAGATTGATCCAAGGACAGTGAGTCAGAGTGAGGGGAGGGTTGCTCCAAATGCAGAGGGGTGCGTCGCTCTGGAGTCCCCGGGCTCCTGGCTCCAGGGATTTGTGCCAGAACCCTGGGGAAAAGAGCTTGAACAAAATAAACAAAAGAACAACTGCCTGGAAGATGCTGCTGCATAACCAAGCCAGCGTAGAGCGAGCAGTTCTTCCTCTTCTATGAACCGAGAGCCAAGGACCTGGTGGCCAGGGCGCAGCAGCAGACCAGAGCAGCCTAAGTCCAGAACAACTAGGAGAAAAGAGGCTCCCAGAGACAAGAGTGCGCAGGGCAATCGCATAGTGGGCAAAAAAGGCCACAGGGTAGGTGTGCCTGGCAAAAAGCGTAGGGTCCCGACATTCTAAAGGAGATGTCAGAGCCCTCCAGCCAACAGCATCTGGAAAGCCGTGAGACACTCCTGGAGACTTCTTCAACTCCATGTGAGGAACTGCAGGGTCCTGAAGGAACCATAGTAGGGAGGAAAGTCATGAAAACAAGCACAACCGAATCCACATTTAAACCCTGAATGAAGACAATACAGCTACTGCAGATCTACCTCTCACAGCAGTAGGTAAAATTCAGTCAAGAACTGAACAACTGCAAAAGAGCGTGCAAGATGACGAAGGAGAGACGCCTCCAGAATCTCACCATATAGCCAACACCCTAACATTTTCTTTAAGCCAAAAGTAATCACTTCTCTCCTTGGTCACAGCTAACAGTCTGTGCTTTTGCAGCAAACCTGTGAGGGAGAGGAACCCCCTGCCCCAAGAAATCTACAGGAGTGTCTCTCCTTTGGACAAAACCTTCCAAGGGAAAGGAAGAGTCTCCATGTAACATGAGTGTTAGGAGGCCACCTTAGAGAACCATCCAGCTGGAGGCTGACCTCTGAGAGGTCTAGTTCACCTTGTCTGAAGGTGGCATTCTTTTGCTGAGGCCAAACCTGTCTGCTCCACAGAAAAAGGCATCCAGCATGTGGGGCTAACTCAGCCACAGACCAGCATGTGGGTCAGTCATTTGCTCAGCAATGGCCACTTCCAGAAAACCCTCTTGTTTGTTGAGCAGCCTAATCTTGTATATGTTCATAATTATGCATGATTCACATCCTCAAGTGTCAGGCACAGAATGAGGTGCTGGGATGAGAGAATTAACAGAGCAGTCTTGGTCTCTGCCATTTATAACATACAGTCGTGCACCACGCAACAATGTTGGGTCAACAACCATGTGAATGATGGCAGTCCTATAAGATTATATCACCTAGTGACCTTGTAGCCATCTCAATTGGTGTAAGTATACCCTATGATGCTCACACTACAAAATCACCAAATGATACATTTCCCAGAATTTCTCCCCAACCTTAAGCAACACACAACTGTCATTTGCTTTTAGGGGAGCAGAAAGGTGGGTGATGAGAAAGAGAAGGAGGAAAATCAAGTCTAAGGAAATCTTACTTTAATAAACATAAAGAACTATTTAGTGACTCATACATCAATGGTTAGGAAATAAATCTGTGTGTCTAAATTGTTTGAAATCAAAAAATGACACCTATGTTTCTAATATGCTCAACTATTTTTTTCCTAGATACCACAAAGAGAAATCCCAATTCCAGGCCTGTTTGAAGAATGCATAAGTCTGACTTAATAAATACCAATTTTTACCATTTACTGAGTTAATTCCATGTTCATTTTTAACAATTAAAGACAAAACAGAAGGTCTGGAAGCTGAAAGCGAACATTCTGATGGGGTAAGCTGCAAAGGAGCCATGGGTTGAGAGACGTCCCTTCCCACCCTTGGCTTTAAAACCCCAGGCTGCTGAAAGATTTCCCTCTGGGAAGAGGTCAGCAAGGACACAGTTCTGACTCTGAGGTCCTGTAGCCTCTGTACTACGATGTACAGTCACTATTGTATTTACAGTCAGGAGTTTCAGTGGTTAGGATGCTGCACAGCTTCATCCATTCAAGCACGTGTAATTCTCTGGTAAAAAGATCTGACAAAATTGAGGCCTTTAGACCTTCATTTCCCTGACTTATTTCAATGCTTTGATGAATACCATTTCAACATGTTGACCACTCAATGTCAATCTTTTCTGTTTCCCTCACTAACTCTTTGCAGTGAGGTAACCGTTTTCTTTCCTCTTATGTGCATGATTCCCAATGGACCAGGCTCTAGAATTGAACCTAAACCCAGTAGAAAGAGTCTGGAAAGTTTCCTGGCTGTACACAGAATGCCTTTAGTTATATAGGCCTTTTCAATATTGAGGCGACTGTCTAGCAAGCAGGCCTGAGTCTCTCCTGGTGTCCAGGACACTTGCCTGGTCCCAGACCCCTGACTTCCCAAGGCCCCAAAACTTCTACTTCCTAACTCTTCTTCTGTGTCATAATTCTTATAGGTTCAGTGCCAAGACATGAGGACTTCAGAAGTTAATTAACAGGGAAGGGTGCAGATGGGGAAGAACCAGAAGAAAGACTGCCCAACTCAAGGTCTAGGCTGCATAAGAATGACCAACAGTCCAACTATCACTGTCTCTAGTGTTCACCATATGGTTAATAGGCAAGGGAGGGGCTGGGGCTATGGCACAGTGGTAGAGCGCTCGCCTAGCATGCGTGAGGCGCTGGGTTCAATCTTGGGCACCAGATAAAAATTTAAAAAATAAATAAAGATATTCTGTCCACCTACAACTAAAAAGTAAATATTAAAAAAAAAAAAATAGGCAAGGGATCCAAGTGGGGGTTAATCTCTAGCAGCAGAACTCTGTATTAATGTGAGCCTTCTACTTGGACAGCTGGTGGCACCATGATTCTAGAGAAAGGGAGGGCAGATCATGGACAGGATAGTGCCCAGGGAGGAAGATTTGCCAAGAGTTTAGGAAATGAGGATGGAGTCTAGCATGACGAGGCCCAGTATTGGAAGAGGGATGCTTGCTGCTCCCAACTCCTGGCTGTGAACCTCAACATACCCTCAGTCTTGACATTGACAGTTAAGAATAATTGCAGATTTAAAGTGATAAAAAGCAATGTTAATAAGTAACATCCTTCGAGAACTATAGAGTACAGGATCCAACTTCCCAACCTACTCATCTCAAAAATTTCTGAAAAACCAGTCTACACTGAGTTCTCCTACACCATTCTACAGCAGGTCTACACTGGTCACCCCTGTATTACATATGCCCACTGTATGCACTTTATCACGAGTTTTAACAAACATGTATGAAGAACTTATTATGCGTTAAGGTCTCAAAAGGTTTATAATTTAATTATACATTTAAAAGCATATTTATGAGCACGTCATTGTAGTGATACAAACTTGCACAATTTTCTAGTCTATTTTATGTCTCTAATTTTATCACTAATATTTAAAAAAGTAAATTCCATAGAGAAAGGATTATACCTTCTATGACTTTTGAATTCTCAATGTCCTACCCTATGCAGTTCACTATCATTTTTGCCACATGAGAAATAGGTGAAAGGATGGTGGTCCGGGTGGATGGTGGATGGATGGATGGATTGATGGAATTTTCCTTATGTGGAGCCCTTTTGAAATGGGATTTAGAAGCACCAGAAGGCAGGGCATAAAAAACCTAGAATATTAGAGTTGGAAGTTATCTTAGAGATACTTGGTTGTATTTCTCATTTCACAAAGAAACTGGGGGCCAGAGGAATTAGGTGACAAGTCCTAGACCATACCACTAACTCTTAATTACAAAATCTGGGAGCTAATGGAGACAACATTGTCATTTGCAAGATAATATGAGAAATATTAAAAGTAAAAGGATAATACTTCCAATACAACTCATGGCATTAGTTTGGATATACCAAGGTAAAATCATTCCTAAAGAATGACCAAGTCTCAGCTGGGCACAGTGGCGCAAGCCTGTAATCCCAGCACTTAGGTAGGCTGAAATAGGAGAATCATGAGTTCAAAGCCACCCTCAGCAACGGCAAGGCACTAAGCAACTCAGTGAGACCCTGTCTCTACATAAAACACAAAATAGGGCTGGGGATGTAGCTCAGTGGGTCGAGTGCCCCTGAGTTCAATCCCCAGTGCCAAAAAAATACCAAAAAGAATGACCAAGTCTCTCAATTTGGCTAGTTAAGTCCACTGGTAGAGTATTAATTTTGTTGCTATGAATGACTAAAGGAAGGGAGAGAGAGTGGCCCCCAGGGGCAGCATGCAGAGTGCAGGGCTGGGTTGGCTGGCATGCTTCTGCATGCATTTATATTCTATTAGATTCATAAGTTTAAAAACCATACCCACCTGCTCTCCCCTGTACGATTTGGACACACTGACGAGCACAGAGAGAAACAGCACACCCTCTCCATACTGTTTCAAAGGCTTTGCTTCATGGAGAGTTAAGGACCACCCACTATTTACACATGAAATTGGTTTAATTAGGTTGTTTTCCTCTTACAAATGGGCTGATATGGGAGGAACGATGGTGGTGGGTTAGCAGCAAGGGTCACTGAAAGTGTGTGTGACATGAGGGGTTTGGACAAACCAGAGGGACCAAGAGACAAAGAAGGAGCTGCTGGGAGAAGGCTATGGAAGAGACAATAAAGTACATTAAAGACTAAATGCACAAAATCAAAGTTCATCTCCTTTGCAAATTGGCCAAGGGTTAGCCTGGCCCTGGGCTCTTCTGTGGCCCTGGGGACAGAGGACACTTGTGCAAGATGGCCTGCTGTGACACCAGCATTAGAAAGGCACGCCCTTCAACCTCACCCATCATACCTCTCCCTGTCCCTAACCACTTAAATCCCACTCCCTACAGCCCTTTCTCTTTTAAAGGTCATTTTAAATTCTAAATGTTGTCAAATAGAACCTGAACTGCAACTATTTCCCTAGACCTAATCTTTTGCTGTCAGCAAGTTCAGAGGGAAAAAAAATCAATAAAGGGATTAGCTGCGAGTGACATTGCATATTACAGCATTAGTACCTGGCATCCATGCTGAAGGACTTGCTAGCTGACTAATATGATGCAACCATTTCAAATGATGACTTGTTATCAGAAAGCCTCTCCTCACCTCCTGTCCCCCAGAAGGAAAATAAAATAAAATTAATTTACCAAAAGAATGCTTTTTTTCAAAATGTATTCTTTTTTCCATTTGGCAAATGCTGCCATTGTGTTGCCTAAATTATTATTAACCCTCTACATTAGGTATTAACTTTTGCAATATTCTGATAGTTATACAGCACTTTATCCAAGAAACGGAATCCTTAAATTATTGGGAGGTAGGCTGGAAGGGAGTCTTTTCTTCCAAACTTCTGAGAAGCTAAGCACATTCTAGCAAGTAGGGCTCCATCTATCGTGTTTCCAGTCTGGAGTCTTACTCTCTAAGCCAGTGGTTTCCAGTTTGGCCCGGAGAGCTCACCCACAAAGGCAGATGGCCTGCAGCACAGTAATACCTCAATCACCAGAAGACCACTTATGGAGCAACTTCAACTAAGCAAAAGCTAGCTGAGAATACAACAGTAAGTGGAAAGAGGCTCGAGAGCTGCTTTCTAGACAAAATTCTAGTGAATCTACATTATATAATTTTGGAGGCCATAGGAAATTGTAAACAGAAAATGATAAACTAAAATAACTACTGCTAAAAGCTGGCAAAGTGCTGCCGTCAAAGAAGGATTCAGGAGAAAGACCTAAGGCCTCAGGAGCCAGCACAACATGGAGGCAGCCAGTGCAGGGACAAGCAGCCCATGGCCATGAAGGACATATGTGCTCAAGAAAATGCAATGCTTGACCCAATGGTGACGACAACATGTCACCAACAATACCTTAAATCATGGATGGAACAAGCTGCTCAAGGAGGAAGAGGATTCTGTAATCCCTTCTGCAATTATTTCCACTTTTTAAAAATTTTAACACAAAGCTTAAGGAATCTGAAAACTTATACTCTGCTTCAATTCACACCTCAGTGATTCTAGAAGAAATGATTAAATGGTTACACCAAAGTGAATACTACCAGACTGTCCCAATGCCTAGGTCGTCCCACATGCATAATTTCTTGCTGATTATTAATGTGTCTCAAGACAGTGCCTCCACTAGAATCTCTTCAGAGATATTCTGCCTATTCCATCTGATAAGAAATATTTTGGGATGGGAAGTTGACTGATGAGGGAGGTAGCGAGCACTTCTCCCACCCACATGGTGTCTTCCACTTATGTGAGTTGGTGACAAACATCGCCAGGCCCAGCTACCTAGGAATTTTCTTTTCTCTAGATATGGAAGCAAAAGTAAGGAGCAGAGGTTATGTTTAAGAACCCAGACACCTATATGGGAATGGCTAATGTGTGCTAGGATTGCCACTATAGCCCCCCACAGGCAGCGCAGCAAGCATAGCCAATCAACCCAGCATCATATAAGACCTCAGAATCCTTCCCTCAACACACATTCTGGATTGACTGAGGCTGGTATTCAGAAGGAAATGATCCCTGGCCTACATCATTGCTAAATGGCTTCCAATTAGATTTATGTGTTGTCAGGGTAGCAAGGTTTTCATGTGAGACCAGCTATCTTCTTGATATCTCCACATCCCCAGTCACGACCACAGTCCAATCTTTAAGACCCTACACAAATAACCCCTCCTCAATGAAGCTGTCTCTAAAAACCTGACACAGGGTAGGCTTAGAGGTGGGGTGATCAGGGAGTAAGTGACAGGTTCCATTCTATTTCCACAACATGTTATATATTATTCATTCAACTCAATCAAGAAACATTTATTGAGTATTAATATCAGGAACTACAACCGGGCGTGGTGGCACAAGCCTGTAATCCCAGCACTTTGGGAGCTGAAACAGGAGAATCGCAGAGTTCAAAGCCAGCCTCAGCAATGGCGAGGCCCTCAGCAACTCAGTGAGACCCTGTCTACATAAAACACAAAATAGGGCTGGGGACGTGGCTCAGTGGTCAAGTACCCCTGAGTTCAATCTCCAGTACCAAAAAAAAAAAAAATCAGGAACTGCTAGATACTGGGATACAAGTTCACACATGACCTTGCCTTCTAGGAACTTACAGTCCACCTTACAGTATCCGCCTGTTTAGAGTTCCGTAAGAGGAAAGTCTATATTATGTTCATCCCTGGATCCCCGGGTCAAGTGTAATGTGGGAGACTTAACTGTCACCCACTTCAGGGCTTTAGTGGTCATACTGAATCTAGACTTCAACAGTCATATTAGGTGTGCATGGGTGCTCATGCACACGTGCACACACACACACACACACACACACCTGTACAGATCTCATCTGTAAAAAATACCACAAGGAATAATTTAACTAGGATTTAATGAAGAGAACAAAAGAATTAATTGAGAATGACTAGTTTTGCTTTGGGATGGAACTCACACATAATTATGTACAGCAAACTAGCAGTATTACACCTGCAACATCTCAGAATCACCTCCTCCCCCATGCAGCTGAGGTGGCAGGTAACTGTTTCTGTGCCCATGCATCCACTGTGCCTCCTCCCCAGGTCTTCCCCTGTGGCACTCTATACTGCTGGGAGGCAGCAGAGTCTTGGCAGTGACATTTGAAGAGGCCCTGCAACCAGCCCTTCTCCTCTGTTGACTGGGGATGAGCACCGCTTTCTGAGGTTGCAATGCCCTGTGATTCACTCTTGCTCTGTTCCAGGGGCCTCTGCTCAGCCCTGTGTCCTCTGCAGCACTGTGTGTCTAAGCCAGTTTTGTTGGTTTCCTTTCCAATATAAAACAAAAAACAAAAACAAAACTTCAAACTTAAATTCAAGTTGAAAATACTTCTTAACACTCCCTTCATGAACAGAGACAGGGAATCTGGTATTCACTATGCAACAGTATTAATATCCTCCCTGGCAGCAGCGAATCAAAGCTACTCTTTAGCCCAGTGCCTAACACTGGGGCTGGAACCTAGCAGACTTTCAATACACATTTATGAATAAATGAAGGAAGGAGGAATGAAGGAAGGAAGAAATGATTAAATGAACAAATAAATGAAATGAGATGATAAATAATTTCATGCTCATTGTCCTATTAGTTAGACTCTTGCTCCCAACTTTGTACCCCTGAGGCTGGTATTTAATCTCTCTAGACCTCATCTGTTAAAGAACAATGCGTTAACTTACAGCATTGCTTGGGAAGAATGGAGCCAAGGTATTTAAAGACCTACTGCAATGCTCAGCACAGAGCATGCCCACAGCAAATGTTCACAGTCAGGGCATTAGCACACAGTAGGTACGTGACATACTTGTTGAAACAAACATGTGGAGACTTCAATAAGAATTGCAGGCACACATTTCCCTGGGCCACATTCACATATATACACACTACCCTGCTCAACCAGGCACGCTCCATGCCCATCGCCTGGCTCTCCTCTGACACACAGCCCTCCCATCTGCATGGAATTTGGAAGCATCTCTCAGAAGGCAGTATCACAAGGGAGAATGAGGCCCAACACAGGTGGTCACGTGTCCCTGCTTCAAACAAGTAGTGGGCATGGGTCTGGTCAAGCCCAGCCCAAGACTCAAAGGAGCTTAAAATTTTAAAGACCTGAGTTCTGCTGAGCACAGTGGCACACACCAGTAATCCCAGTGGTTTGGAAGGCTGAGGCAGGAGGAGTTCAAAGCCAGTCTGAACAACTTACCAAAGCCCTAAGCAACTTATCGAGGCCCTGAGCAACTCAGCGAGACCCTGTCTCTAAATAAAATATATAAAAGGGCTGGGGACCTGGCTCAAGATTAAGGGCTCCTGAATTTAATCCCTGGTATCCCCTCCCCCCCAAAAAAGACCCAAGTTCTAACCCCACTCCATCAATTGCCAGCTGGGTGACTATGAGCAAATTACTTGAGCTCCTAGGCTATTTCCCAGTTGATAAGAGGGATTCCACAGGAGTGCCTAATCATAGCACTATCATGCAGATAAAATAAGATAATGCACAGAATACTATCACATAGTGAAAATGCTAGAACATTATTTTAAAGTAGACAATAGACCTATATTAAGGAGCCAAGAGTAGACTAGAAGATTATAAGGTAAAGAGTTATACTTTGAACACTTATTTCATATTTAGGGTGTGTATGTGTGAAGGCTGAACCTATAATAACCACTGTAATAACCACTGGCCCATTCATAAGTTATAGATGAACCACTTAGAGAGTGAACCAGAAAGCAATATGACACGTGACATTGATTGACAGATGAATGCTGACTTTCCCTTGTGTCTTGCATGTCAGGGACCCAGCACAGGACTTGTGATAATGTGGGTGTTAGGGAGCTGTGCTGTGAGATGAAGGCCTGACCAACAGGGACTGGTCTAGGACTATTTCTGTCCTGGCACTTCCAGACCTCTCTCCGTTAGCACACATGTCAGCCTCCACCCTGCCATCTCCACCGTGGTATAGCCACGTACTGCACAGTCCTTGTCAGCTGGTGGGGACTCAGTGGCAGTCATTCTGGGGATTTGAGGGGTAATCAATTGCATCATCTGTGAGCTTCATTTTGTATCATCTACAGAGCAAGAAAACTTTGTTCCATCCTCATTAGCAACCTAGAAACAACTGATGCACCTTATCTACAGATGAACAATAGGAGGTGCTCTCAGGCTAGGTCACTTATTCCTAATCTCATCCTTCATCATCTCACAACTGAGAAAGAATTGAGAAGAACTATAATGAAAAGAATGAAGTTCAATCTAGCAGAAGACTGTTCCTGCAAGGACTCCAAGAATTCCTTGATACAGAAGGAAGGGACCCTGTCCACGGTCAATTCAGGTCATGACAATTAACTCACAATACAACCATATGAATAACAAGGTGATGGTATCTATCAAGAACCATGAAAACATTCAGCCTTTGAACTGGTAATAACAACAGAGGAAACCCAGACTAAGGAAATAGCCCATAAGAACTGGAAAGCTATGTGCAAAAATATAATGTTTATTGTAGCTGTACAATGGCAAAAATGTAGAAAGCTAAGTAGCCAATAGTAAAGGAGATGAAGCACACAAAACATACCCACTTACACTTGGTTGTATCTGTGCAGCAATGTGAAAAAATTGTATAATATTGAAGAAAATCATAATTCATGCAAAAGAATTATGTATTCATGTGGATACAAAGTGGAAGAGAACATGGGCTATTATAAACAGCTTGAATTGGCAGAGAAGAGACTGTGGGTGAATTTTTCTTTCTTACTTTAATTCAGAGTTACACAAATATTGCTAAACATTACTGACATACCATGCAGAAGTTTAAAAACTAAAATGGGGGAGAATGTGCCAGAAGCTCTAAAGCTTCTAATAGCTCCAATAATCTTTGTGAGCCTCTGGAGGCCAGGAGGAATGTCATTTTTATGTGTGTAGCCCCAGCATTTTCTGCAAATGACTAGACCTCAACAGATCTGAAGAAATGAAAGAAACACTCATGCAGATGGTTCTTGGCTGATTCTGGGACCACTGGGTCAGTCAGAGCCCACATCCCCCCAAAAGCCATGTGTCTGGATATTAATTAGATGAATTAAATGTTCAAGAAAATATCTCAGAGGGACTATTTTTTAAAAGAGGAAATCAAAGCAAAATCTGAGGAACAGAGTACTTGATTCAAAGTTCTTCAGTTTTGCCTCTTTGATGCAATTGCACGTGCTACAGTCCCAAGACCAGGTAGACAAGCACAGAGTAGCTCTGGTTCCCATTCTCTAAGATCTAGAGACCTTCTCCAAGTAAAGGCCATGAAGTTGCATTGAATGCAAGGTCATCAGAAGAATAACTTGAAGCCAGGGGCCAACTAAATTACACCAAGTCAAGAGTGGGAATTAACAGCTCGCCTAAATGAAAAGACATGACAGCCCAGCTAGGTAGAGGCCCCTCTCCACTAACATACACAAAGAGTGTGACTTCTATGGGACTCAGATTCCTAGTCTCTGTCCTGGTCATCTCACTGTCATAAAAACCAAACAGGTAGTAAAAATGTATGTGGAAAAGATACCTCGACCTTAAAGTGCTCTCGAAGAGCCTGGCCACAGCAATTTCTCAGAGCAAGTGGGTACATAAAAGAACAACAGGAAGCCAAGGGATTATGTGATTTTTACAGAAATGTAGGAGTAAAAAGGTGGGGTACTGGTCTATGTTCAGAGCAGGAGGACATATCTATTTCCCTGGGGCATGATGGGAAGGAGCTCACAGAATGCCAGTAAACTGGCCTTGGAAGAAGCCACCCAAGGTGCTCACAGCCCTTCCAGGGCTGCACTTTTTGGGGCCTTTTATGGGGTAGCAGCCTCAAAATCAGGAATTCAGCTACACCGTATTCATTAATTATGCATTTGAGGACAGCACTGACATGAGCATTTTGCAAAGTGTTTTTTTCAGTTTAAGGCATTGGAAGGGAGCCCGTCGTGAGAGGGCATGTCAGGTGCCTTCTGTGATCAAAGGTATGAAACAGAGCAAGAGACATCAGTGACATAGATCCAGGCCCCTTGTACGTGGTGACGTGATTCAAGGCACACATCTGCTTCAGAGCTGGCATTTCAAATAGAACCTGACCTGCAGGCGTGCGGGAGGCAGCACTCCCGGCGGTGAGCTGAGGGGCTTGTGGGCAATAGGTCATGGGCAAAAAAGTGATTTCTTAAGCCCGCATTGAAGGACAGGGTGCAGTGTTCTTGGGAAGCTCTGGATACTGTGTCAGATGACTGGCTGGATCCACATGCCATAAGTGTCGGGCAAAAAGCCCAGCACTGCTTTTGCTAGAAGGGACAGCAGATCATGTGGGTCAACTCCCTCATTTTACAGAGAAGAGATGGGCACCCAGAAAAGTTAAATGACTAGCTCTGGGCCACAGGGCAAGCTACTGGCCATGACCTTTAACACCATCACTCTCCAAACAGAATCTTAGGTGACAGGTATGATTCTGCCAGAATTAACTTCAGGGGGTAAAGCCATGGTCAGACCTGGCTCCAGCTCTAATTGCAGGGTTTGGATCCCATCTGCTCTTGGTTTTTCTCTTTGTGTTTGCCTTTCAAAACTGAAAACCCAAAGGCAAGACTTGAAGGGATCTAGCCCTCGGTCTCTGGTGCTACCTTTTGTTCTCTGAGGGACACCCTACTTGACACATGACAAGGACGCTGGGCATGTCTGGGCCATCCCTGCAAGTCTTTGTCATCAGCCCTCCACACCCCCAGGGATGTTCTTTCTTAGCCTCGCCTGTCAACAGAGGTTACAGGTGGCTCTGGTCATCTCAAGGCTTCTAGCCACCCCACCTCTCATGAAATCATTCCAAAGGAGCTCCCGTTAAAATGTTTTAAAGAAAGTCAAGGTATCAAACACTCTCAAGTGGACACATTGTTGCTTCCAACCAACAGTGCTGGATTGCATCCCTTGAAAGATGTCACCTACTGGGATCCTGAGGAACAGAGGAAAGCTGAGAGCCCCTTTCCCCGTGATCGAGTACACCCAGCGAGACCCTTAGTTCCTGTGACCTCTGAGGGCCCTTCTAGTGCAGCCTGTGCTTTTCACTCTCCTGGGTCTACAGTGACCACTTAGAGAGCAGTGTGTATCCTGTCCAAGGAGATCCACACTTGGGAAAAATGAACATATCACAGTCCCACCTACTATCAGTCTAGTGGCCCAGATCCTGAGTGCCTATGGCAGATGCTGCTGGCTGTCTCTGAATATCCAGTCTGCCTTTTCTTCCTTAGTAACAGTATCTCAATTTTTAGCTAGCTGGGCTTATTGCTTCCTAGACTTAAAAAAAAAAAATTAAATACCAGCCTCACTCATAGCTAAATGTGGCCACAGAACAAAGCCAGTAGCTAACTATCAGGGTAACACAAGTCAAGCACAACTTGAAACACTTTTACATACATAACTTACTTAATCTCATGATAACCCAAGAGAAGCATAATTATTATTCCTTCCTTTTTTTTTTTTAACAAGGCAAACTAAGACACCAAGAAATGAAGTGATTCACCCCATTAATACTGTTAATGTGGCCAGAACTGTGATTTGAATTCAAGCGGCCTGACCCCATCAAAACACTTCTCCACTCACAACATGACACTAAACCCTTGCCACAAAAGCACAAGTTCTGTACAGCATTTCCAGGACTGTGACTTTAAAAGGAGGGGATGCTGCAGGAGATGGCACTTAGTCCCCCTTCCCTGGAGTGTAAGTCAAACTTAGAGACTGACTTCTAACCAGGACAGCCTGGAAAGGGAAAGAAGGTCACTTGACAGTGGAGAAACCTAGCAAATGCCACCTCGGGAAAGTGATCAAGGTCACTATCACCAGCCATGGTCATAATAGTATGTACCCCAATATTTTGCATTGATACAGGGATTCCACCTCTGTGTAATTCTGCCCTTGAACAAATAAGCCAGCCTAATTGCAAGAGACCATTAGATATCCCAAATTGAGAAACTTTCCAGATTATACCTGACCAATACTCTAAAAATCTATGAAGGTCATAAAAAACAAGGAAAAATGGAAAAACTGTCACAGATTGAAGAAGACTAGGGAGACAGGATGACTAAATACATGTGGGATCCAGGACTAGATCCTAGAACCAAAAGGGAACACTAATATAAAAACTGATAAAATCCTAATAAAGACCACTACGATTAGGGTAATAGTATCATACTGTTTGGATCAACATACCATGGTTAGGTAAGAGGTAAATTTTAGGAAAAGTTGAATGAAGGATGTATCAAAACTGTGTACTATCTTTGAAATTTTTCCACAAATCTACAAGTATTTCAAAATGAGAAGTTTTCCAAAAGAAGGAGGTAAATACTTTATACTTTAGGAGGAGGTAAATATTTATACTTTAAATACCTCTCTCTCCAATTGCTTCCTGTTGCTGACTTTTTACATGACAGTGATTGTTGGAGTACCAGCAGTCATTTTGATCCCTGAGGCAACCTTGAGGTCACCTTGAGGGTGAAAGTCATGTCCTAAGAATGACAGGGCAGAAATGTAGAAGTCAGGATCCCTGATGACACTTATCTCCATCTTACCATCCCTTGACTCCTAGTTCCAAATTCCTATTTTTTTAATGAAAAAGATAAATAGTTATTATTTTATATAAATCATTTTTCTGGGGATATCCTGTCAAATGCAGCCAAAACTAATCTTTATTAGTAACTGAAAATCTGTGTAATTACTACCACTATAAAAATTAGCTTAGCCTGAGAATTGGTCTTAGAGTCCATCCAGTCCAACCCATCATTTTTAGCCTGAGTAAAGAGGAACCAGATGAACCAAGCACCCAGGTCCCACCGCCAGCAGCAAAGTACCAGCAGACACCCAGGTCCCGTCCCCAGCTCAGCTTCCTCCCTGGGTCTCACTGCTTGGCGAAGGTTCCCAACACCAGCTGCAGTGTTGATATCATCACAACGTGAAAGTCGGGGCAAGATGCTGCCATGTAAGTTCCTCTGGCCGTCACACTGAGTTGCCTCCCTCGGATGATAACATGTTTATGTTGTACATTTCTGAATCAATTACCAAACGCAATGCATCTGAAAATGACATCATGACTCTGCATATTTCATATTTTACTTTCACGAGCAGACTTAGTACTATAAATGATGCTATCGCTATGTTTTCTTAATTTTATTAAAGGGAGAACTCACAAAGGAAAATGTGTACTATATGGGTACTGTGCCTATGAAAGAGAATTATACTCAGAGGAAACATAAAGGCTCCAGGGGTGCAGTCACTGGCCACCTAAGGACCCCTGAGCAAGTTGCTTCCCTAACAGGAGTTGCAAATGTCTTGGTAAAGTTAGAGGTTTAGCCGGGATTTGATTTCCTCTCGGTTTCCTTCCAATTCGGATCATCTGTAATTCCAAACACTACACTTGATTTCACCTTTGTAAAAACCACTGTCTCAAATACATGCGGGACATGCTGTGGACCAACCAGGGGATACTCATCAGGAGGAGATTTTATCATGGTCCCAATTCTTCACTCCCTCCATTTGCCATGCAGCCACACGTCACTTCACAACAAGGACACATTCCGAGCAGTATATCATTAGGCCTTCTTATTGCTGTGCAAACGCCAAAGAGAGCACTTACACAAACTTGGCCACATGGGGCGATGGCTCCACCCGGCTTCCCAGAACAGTGGAGAGGGGCAGCAGACTCGACAGGCTGCTGGCATAGAACAGCACATGGAATTCAGTTCCCTTTGTGAGGAGCAGAAAGAGGGGACACTAAAACAGCAATAGAAAGTCTACTAAGGCAAATACATAAGCCAGCAACACAGGGCTTCTTGGCCTGGTAGGGTGTTACGCACCACCCCCAGCCCTGCGCGCTCTGGTCCTCAACAACTGGCAGAGCTGGTTTTCTACATCAGAGTAACACATGGTGCCACAATGTTACGATAGCTATGACATCACTGGACCGTAGGAATTTTTCTGGTCTACTGTAATCTTATGGGACCACTGTCATACATGCAGCCTGTCCCTGACGGACACATCATTAGATGATGCATAACAGTGGCTCTGGAGTTCCCGCCATCGAGAAAGCAGTTTAGTTCCTCACCCCCTTGAATCTGGGCTCAGTTGACTTGTTTGAGCCGGTATCATATGGTAGGAGTGACACATGCCCAGACTTCAAGAAGCCTAGAGTTCCCATGTGGGCTCATGCATCCCTATCCCTGCTGTGGGGGGGTAGCAGCCAGCTTGTTGGTCCTGGCAGGAAGAATTGTCCCAGGCATGGTGCCCCAAGCCAGCTTCTATCAGCCTACAGGTGCAGGAATGAGCCCAGCCAACCGCTGGGCCCAGACCAGAGCCATAGCACCCCAAGCCACCCTGGTGCAGTCATGCTGATCATAAGCCACAGTGGGTTTTGTGGTGGGTCATTACACAGCAAAAGCTAGCTGATACACTGCCTTAAAACCTCAACTTTGAAGGAAGTCTAATTTTGGCAAGAACTGACTGTGTGAATTTGCCATGAAATGCTCTGCAGGAAATGGACTTGGTTTGCTAGTGAAGTGCTAGATCCACACGCCTGCTGGGCAGCACATTCACGATCCATCCTTAGCCCACAAAAGGATGAGGAAATCTGCCTCCCCTGTGGATGCTCTCTGGAGCTCTATTCTCCACTCCTATGAAAACACATTCAAATGCTGAGTTAGCCATACAATACCACCTTTTTAAATCATGATTTAAAAACCAGTCCTCATCTTTTGCAGTGACTAAATTCAACCAGATGTTGCCCATTTTGATTAATGAAATGAAACGCTAGTATTGGTACCACGGGAACGGTAAGATTCTTTCCTAACTCTGCATTGGTAAAAAACTAAATTAGAAGGCAACATGCTACAATGGGCTGAGCGTTCCTCTAATCCCCATAGACAGAAGTGGTAAAAAGTACATGTATTTAGTTGAACCCATTTTGCTTGTTTTTTAAAATATTCCACAAATACTTATTAAGCATCAACTCGCTCTGTGCAGACTGTTCAGGTGCCAGCCCAGGTGTGGGCAGCGGCTGGAACCAGAAAAACCCAGGGTGTATCACATGCCAGCAACAGAGCAGACAAGGTGCCAGGAAGCCCTGCGGGGGTCAAAGGACAGCCAGGCCACAGAGCCCAGGGACAGCTGAGGGATGTTAAACAAGAGCAGAACAAGGGGAGAGGCAGAGACTGGAGGAAAGGGGGAGGACAACAGCGGGCAGAAGCTACAGGGCATGAGGTGTCATAGGCAAGCTCCAAAAGGAGATGGCTTCCAGCTCCTGTGCTGGGCATCTCTGTGGTTCCTGCAAGGGCAGGGGTGTGGATCCTAGGAGAGCAGGCCAAGGGCAGCTTGGTGGCAAGGGCAGCTGCTGGCACCTGACTCCTGGCAAGGGACTTGTGCTGCTGAGCTCAGGAACATCCCTTCTCTTCTGCCTGCATTGCACATAAACACACACACACACATCTCACACTCATACACACACCACACACTCTCACATGCCCATACACTAACAAACCACATACTTACAACCACACATCATCACACACTGACACACAAATACATTCACACACTAACACACCACACACTAACATAACCCAGACACTTACCCAACCACACATTCTCACACACTATGACACACACTCACACACCACACATGCACATTCATATATACTCTTGCTCACAACACATACACACCTCTCATACACTCTCATACACACACACAGCACACTCTTATGCACACACACCATATATACCCCACACTCTGAGGCACAACACTGACACAAACACACCTCCTGCTCTCTTATAGTTGCACACTCACACCCACGGAGTTGCCAAGCCTCTCCAATGCACCTCAGACGCTCTCCGGTGCCCGCTAGTCCCTCCCGCCCAGGCCACGCCCCTTCCCCTCTTCTGCCAGAAGGGCAACTGGGTCTAACTGGGGCACTGCCGCCAGCCTCGCAGCCCACCCAGCCACCCCACCCGCAGTTACTGAGTGACCTTCATAAAGCTCAGCTCTGATCTCATCACTCCTCTGTCTGCCCCCCACCCCAGGGCTACAGAACACTGGCCACGCCATGAACATGCACTCCTTTGCTTTCTGGCTCCAAGTGACTGGCCCTGCCCATCACCCCAGGCACCATGGTGGCCTGCCCTGCCCTCCCTGTCACATCTCCAGGTTTGCTTCTTTGTTACCATCCTGGTACCCCCGACCCCAGGCAGAATCCCTCCACCTGTGCAGCCCCGCCTCCAGCACAGCCTTTCTCTGGAGCCTTTCTGGTGTAAAGCACCGTCCGCCTCTCTCCAAGCCTCTGAAGCCACTCGCCACCACTGCCATCACCATGGCCTTGGCTACTCACCTCTTCATCTGGTCGAGACCAAAGCTCTTTGAGACAGATCCTGTGTCTCATTCATCTTCATAACTCTGCCCCTTCCCTAATGCCTTAAGCATAAGAGAAATCCAATAAAAATACATTGGATCCAAAGTTAATAATTTAATCCTTATGAGGGTCAATTAATTTTGTTAGTCTCACATGGGGCCCATTTCCATCACTGAGCACAGCAGTCTGGACTGGAGATCAAGGCTGGTTCCACCTAACTCAGACCCACAGTGAGGAAGGCTCAGTGAGGTACCCTCTTTGTAGCTATACCCCAAAACAGGCACCAGAAAATACCTCGCCTGGCAGTTGGGGGGCAGCTGTCATGTGGCAAGTGTTCCACCGACTGCTAGGATACACGTTAGGGACACAGACAGGAACATAATCCATCTTAGAAACAATGAGACTCTGAAAGCCGAAGAGGGTGGGTAGGACAGGGGGAGGTGGTGACCTGTGAGCTGAGACCTCACCCCTGAGAAAGCACCAGCCGTGCAAATTTTCCTCTGGGAGAAGACCTGAAGAGGCCTGTGGAACCGCAAATGCCAACAAGCTTGGAGTCCTCAAGAAGGAGAAGGGAAACTGACCAGGAGGGGGCCAGATCAGGTGGAGACCTGTAGGCTGAACTTTTGGGAAGATATACATGACATAAAATTTATCATCTTAACCATTTTTAAGTATACAGTTCAGTCGGGTTAGTGAATTCCCATCGTGGCATAACCAATCTCCCGAAAACTTTATTCTTGCAAAACTGAAACCTTCCACCCGCTAAACAACAGTCCCCCTTCCTCCTTCTTCCTTGGCAACTGCCATTCTACTCTCTGTCTCTCTGAATCTGTCCACTCTAAGTGGAGCAATCATTTCACTTTATGTAAACAGTATCACACGGCTTTTGTGACTGGCTTATTTCACTTAGCATATCGTCCTCAAGGTATGTATGTGTTGTAACCTATAGGAACGTCCCTCCGTTTTAAGAAAGGAAATATTCCAGCAGGTGTAATCCCAACCTCTCAAGAGACTAAGGAAGGAGGATGGCAAATTCAAGGCCAGCCTGGACAACATAGAAAGGCCCTGTCTCAAAATAAACAACAATGAAAGGGCAAGGGATATCGCTCAGTGGTAGATAGCCCCTAGGTTCAATCCCCAGTACTTCCTCCAAAAACAAAAACAAACAAGAAAAGAAAATATTCCATCGTAAGCATATAGCACATTTTGTTTACCCAGTCATCCACCGATGGGCACTGAGGTTGCGTCTACCTTTTGGCTATTGCAAATAATGCTGCTTTGAACCAGGGTGTACAAATATCAATTCAAGATCCTGCTCTCAGTTCTTTGGGGTACAGACCCAGAAGTGGAATTGCTGGATCACATGGTAGTTCTGTTGGCAGTTTTTGGAGGGACTGCCGTACCATTTTCCATATTAAGGAGTTTGGCTTTTATTCTAGATAGAACTGGAGGCCATTTGAGGGTTCTGAGTGGGAGAGTGATATAACTTTATTTAGGTTTTGAAAACATCAGTCTGTCTTCAGTAACACATTGGGCTGTAGGGAGGAGCTGTGGGGAGACGGCTGCAGTTAGAAGGGCATTGTGGGAGCCCTGAAAGGAGGTGAGGGGAGGCGGAACAGACACGGGTGAATGTCAGATGAGGGGCAGGTGTGGGTAGGAGGGAGCACTGAAGAGCACTCTTGGGTCTGGGGCCTGAATCCCTGGGTACAAAGTGACATCATTCACAAAGACAGAATAGAGCCAGGGACATAAATATCTCTAAATAGTTCACAAAAGCTGCCAGAGCTCTTTCTTCCTTTCCTTGTCCTCCTTGCCTCCAAATTTTTACAACCCTGAATTTCAATTTAGCCTTCACCTCTCAGACCTCCCTGTCCGACTCCTCCCAAGAGGTCACCCTCAGGACCAAACTCTACAAAGCAGGAAGGTAACTGCTACCCTGGAAGCTGCTGGCTAGGACACCAACTCCACTCCAGACTCCACTGGCCTACAAAGGCCGGTTCCTTTGGCATGCAGGCTGGCAGGAAGTCTCATGCATGCATCTCCAAACAGAGGCCTGAGAGCTAGCCAGTCAGTGGTCTAGCAGCTTATCAGCAGTTCCTCCTGCACAGGGGGGTCACCTGAGACCACATCACCAGGGACAGGCTCCTGCAGAGGGTGACCTTGTGCACCAGTCTGGTCTCTTATTCAAAGAATCCCCAAGAGTCTTGTTCTTCCTGCTGGTCTTCTTGTCCTTGTTATATCTCATAGATAAAGGAAAGCTTTGCAGAGAGAGATTCACTTTTAAAAGGCATTCAATAAATACTCACGAAGCACCTACACGTTCTTTGCAATGTGCCAGTGGAAGGGATACAGAGATGGATCGCACATGGATCTTGCCCTCAAAGAACTTTCAGCCTGTTCATCCACTGGCAATATGAAGCCACACTCAGTCCAGTTCCAAATGTTAAAAGAAAGGCTTGGCATGAGCTGTCTGTTAGCAAAAGAAAGTGGGACTCCTGCTAGTCTTCAAGGAAAAACATAATTTGGGCAGAGAAACAAGGGATGGAGAGGATGCATCAAAAGCGGACGCACCAAGCTTCACCAAAGGCTGAGAAGCAGAAAAAGCAGAGCATAAGAGGAGGGCAGCAGGAGGCAGGGTGGAGGGGGCAGATAGGAGGCTGCTACATCCAGCCATGAGACAGTAGGGCAGACACGAGCATGGTGGGATATATCCTCCTGATGTCCACTTGTCCCAGGCATTGAGCTGAAGCTTCAGCACTGTCTCCTCACTCAGTTCCCACAGCCACCTGAGAGGGGTGAAGTTGAGGGCATTACCCCCACCTCACAGCTGAGTAACTGAGGCTTGGCTATGACAAAGTATTTTGAGAAAAGATTCCCAGCTTTAGGACTTGGCCTTCAGCCACTGAGAGAGGCAAGGAAGCAGCATTTACTACACAAGCCACAGCCCTCCTGCCTGTGCTCTTACAATTGCTACTGTAGATCATTTGGGTTTTGCTTGTTTGCTAGTTGATTGGTTGGAGTGTGAAGGGCCAGAAAAAGAGAAGATCTGCTCTTTTCTTTGTTCCCTGCCTTGAAGCTGTCATATAAAATGGGAAGGACTCCTCTCCTAGGATCACAGCATGAAAGCAGGAAGGGCGTGGTCCTCTCTGGGAACTGCACAGCTCTTTCAAGTCCTTCACCTCTCCTGTGGCGGGGACTTTGCAGTTTGGGCCATAAGAAGTGCAGCACACATGCCTGCCAGGACTTCCTGATTTGGCCAAGTAACTTGCCAAAGCAGTCACTTGCCAAGCAGAAGTAGCAATGAGTCTCAACTCAGCTAAACCTCCAGAAGCGTTGTGTACTTCCATTGTGAAGAGGAAAACGTACTCAGGGTCACTCTTTGATCCCAGAAAACCAAGACCAAGAGCCATGTGGAGTACACCTGGACCCCATCTGCAACAGGGAGCCCCACCCTCCCAGATCTTCAACATTCAGAAATGCCCCTGGTATTTCTCACTGA
This sequence comes from Geosciurus inauris, assembly GCA_004024805.1. NCBI lineage: Eukaryota > Metazoa > Chordata > Mammalia > Rodentia > Sciuridae > Geosciurus > Geosciurus inauris. Next base: position 15,041 of record PVHX01007489.1, on the reverse strand, counting down.
TCTATTCCTCGTTTTCCAATAGATACATGAGGCCCAGACTGGAGAGATGGTGTATTGGAGTCTTACAACCAGATGGAAATTGGGTCTCCTGATATCTAATCCACTGCCTTTTCACTGTACCACCCTCTCGCATCAAAGGGACTCCCCACAGACTACAAGAAAATAGAGGAAATCGGAGATGTCAACCAGGTAAGTAATTAAACAGAATAGATTTGGTCAAAAGTATGAAAGCAAGATTTAACCTGGATAATCCCTCTATAATTTAGAGTTGATCTGTCTAAAAGAGTTCCTGTTGATTTCCCAGAAGGACCTTTCATCTTAAGCTGGAGCCACAGGGACCATAAGAATTGAATCTATTAACCCCATCATCTTTCAAGGTATCAGTCTTTTGTACCTAAGAAATGGGGCCTGTTTTTTCTTTTTTCTTTTTTTTTTCTTTTTCCTTTTGGAATTTGTGTTTATTACTAAGTTCTATGTTACTCAAAAATAACAGCTCTTTCCCAGATGACTTTGCATGTTCTTCTTGGCTTCACAGACTGTGAGCCAGCCTGAACATTGCTTTAGTAATATCATTCCTATAAATATGACTGTCATTCAAAGAGTCTTATAATCTTGGCAAGTTAGGGCTGGAAAGGAACTTAGAGATCATCGGTTCTCATCTTGTCATTTCACAGATAAGAACATCAAGGTCTGTGGAGGGTAACTGATCTTCCCAAAATCACACAGCTAGTTCATAGCAGATAACAATCAATGCCAGGAGAGAGGTTAGGCGACCATTCGAGATATAGAATCAGCTCAACTGTTTGTTGTCACTGAAAGTGGGTCACTCTATATCTGTTAAGATGCCCAGTTCCAGACTCATGCCCAGGCTGGGAAGAGGTTGAATCACCAAAGAAAATAACCCTGAATAGGAAGAAACTGAGATGTCCCCTGAAAGTCCAACAGGTCACCAGAGCCACTGGTGCCTGGCTCAGGTCTGCCAAGCAACACAGCCCTACCATCAGACGTGGACTGCCATCAGCATGCCACAGCCAGCTCACCATAGCTCCTGAGAACCAGTAGCTCAGTCTGTGAAGCAGCTGTTCATTCTGTGATATGGCACAAAGGCAGCCATGGTGGGAATATTTATACCAAGGAAATTGGCAAGTGCTACAAAGAGAGAATGTTGTTATTATTTCCTGAGAGACATTTTGCCATCATACCATGGGTGCTGTCCCTCTGCCAGGAACTGATGGCCTTCCCTAACACTAAGAAGACCCTTCTCACAGATAGGAATACTCAAAGAAGGGAAAAACAGAATCACAAGGATAATGAAGCCATCACTCTTCCATGGAGGAAGTGCCTAGTGTTTACTGGAAAACTCATGTGGAGAATTGGCCACCATGACTCAGAAGGTCAGGACTCTGAAACAGAGTCTACTGCATAATCAGCTTAGTAAGCAAATACCATACTGTGGATCTGAAATGTCTCCCTAAAGCCCACGTGTTAGGCTTACTCCCCACCTTGGTTCTATTGGGAGGTGGTAGCACCTTTAAGAGATGAGGCCTAGTGGGAGATCTTTAGGTCATTGGAGGTGTGCCTTTGATGGGAATAATGAGGGCACTTCCTCTTCCAGACAATGAGGTAGACAGTCTGGCTCCACCACATGCTTCGGGCCCCAAAGCAATGGATCCACCTGATCATGGACTGAAATTTCTAAAATGTGAGACAAAATAAACCTTTTCTATTTATGTTGATTATCTCAAGTATGTGTTATAATGACGGAAAGCTGACTAACACAGGAGCTTCATGACCTTCAGTGGCTCAAGCTTTCTCATCTACACCAAGCCACCTCTGAAGGATCAACTGCACAAATGAAGGATCAACTGCCAACCAGTGACTCCAATGGCTGCAGCCTTGGGTATATGCTAAATGAAGACCCATACCTGCCCTACAGGACCAGCTTCAGGAAGGAGGCCTCAGTAGCCCCTGTGGGATAAGCCAGCCTGTGGCTAGGCCTCTTGGATTTTACAGGCTTGTCTCTTGATGATATATCTTCCAGTGGGGCAGAAAGCCATCTGGTTCAAGCTTTAAAATGCTGGCCTTGATTACAGAATTCTCCTCTTTATGCTTTCCTTCCATGGAAGGCAGTGTTTAGTGAGGCCCAGCTGACCAAGTCAAGAGAGCATCTTCATAGAGCCTCTCCTGTCACTGTATTTAAAAATACATTTCAGATAGATGGAAAAGGTAAATAGAAGAGGGAGACTCACTCTGCTTTCTTATGTGTCCCCAATGCCTAGAAAGTGTCAAGGACACAGTGGTATTCAACAAATATGTGTCAAACAAATGACTTAAAAATGAGTAAAAGAATTCATTTTTATAGAATGAGGGTACCTCTAACACCCTGCACAGAACCAAAAAGAAAAAACAGTAAAAGTAAAGATTGGAAAACTTGATTACCTAGAAATTTTTAACTTTTGTATGTAAAAAAATGGTAAATAAAATATAAATGTACATGTATATCCATAATACCTATAACAAAAGGTCCATGTCATATGTTAATATGTAAATAGTTCATCCAAATCAATAAGAAAAAGATAAACTTCCTAATAAAAATAAAAGCAATTCACAGAAGAACAAGTGACCAATAAATATGCAGAGTCCAAGACCATTAGTAATCAAAGAAAAATGCTTTTCATCTGAGGATATTTGCAAAATTTAAAAACAATGAATTACACAGGGTTAGCAAAGTTGTGAAGAAGTGGAGACTCAGCTAGTGGGAAATAAAATTAGTGCAAACCTTCTGGAGAGTGTTTTTGCAGTCACACCAAAAGCCTTTAAATGCACCCGCCTTTTGAGGCAGAAATAGCACTTCTAAGCATTTATCCTCAGGCAGTCTTCTGAGTTGCATGCAAAAATATATGAACAAAGTTGCTAGTCATGGCATTATTTATAACAACAAAATGTATAAGCAACCTAAAGTTCCAATAATAGGGAGAGATTTTTAAAGTAAATTATAGATTCATATGTGATGAAATACTTTGCAGCCATTTAAAATCAAGGTGTTGAAAATATTTAACACTGGAAAATAGATTCAAAATATAATGCAGAGTGGTGGAGGAAGCAGTCTATTAATCAATACTTAAAGTAACTTCATGTTTTTAAAAACTACACATATACATACCAAAAAAAAATATTAACAGTGGTTATTTGTAGATAGAGAAACCGTGGATGATTTGACTATTTTTCGGCTTTCTGTGAATGTTTTTAGGACGCACAAGTTGGCTTTTCTTTATGTTTTGCAAATTTTCTGCCAAGAGCATGGTTTTCTTCTTTCTCAGTTGGAGGCAGCACAAGTTAAGCACTCAGGCCTCTCTATAGTTCCTCGATCCACAATTTACCAGCCCTGTGACTTAGAATTAGTTATCTACTCTCTGCACCTCCATTTTATTATCTGTGAAAAAGGGATTCTGGTATCTTGTAATGTCAACCAGAATTAAATGAAATACGCTCTGTGAAATGCTTAGCACAACTCCTAGCCAACAGGAACATCTGGTAAAACATCAGCTACTGCTATTAGGAAGAAGGAACTATAACCAGTATTTAAAATAGAAAAAGAACATATTTTGAGGTTTGGCCTTGAGCTCTATGGGGGTACAACAGAATCTACCTAAGAGCCTGTCCAGTCAAAAGTCCAGTTCTGTCCAAGGGGAGAAAGACTTCCACTGGTTGGAGGACCCCTGTCAAGTTATGCACTGAAGGGTCCACTTCCCACAGCTCCCCTGTTGCCAGTGCTCTAGTTCTTAAGTCCACAATGTTTGGAGCCATGACAGAGCAAGACTACCTCAAGATATTTTTTAAAATAAATAAATAAAACACTTCAGAACCTTCCAAGTATCCTAGTGAGGACAAAGTCTTGTCTGGTGACATAGAAGTGATACTCTGCCCAAAGTCTCAGGACTCATGGAAATCTATTGTCTGTAAATGAGCATCAGGAAACAAAAAGAGGCAATAATTATTTTAGAGGTGACCCCTATTTTGTGAAGTCTGGATGTCAAGTCAGCACAACCTGTCAGAACCCTGAAGTCCTCCCTCCAAGAGATGGTACCCAACACAGCCACCGACCTCATGCCACAAAGAAAGGATTCCCTACAGAGAGCAGCCCACCCTGGGTGGGGGCTGAAGTGCTCTACACTGGAAGGGCATCCATGCCCAGCCCAGGCCCAGGACTGCTCTCTTCTGGGCCTAACTCAGAACAGCAGCTGCTGTGAGCACAGGGTGCCATTCCTTCCAGCACAGATGCCTCACTAGCCACCAAGCCCCTCTTTCACTAAGAGTCACCATGACACACTAGCCCTCTTTCCATCTTAGCTCACAGCTCCCACTATAGCATGCTGTCTGATGGCTGGGACACCATCTACCAGGCGTTGCTGGCAGAACCCAGCTGGCAAGTCTATACTGTGGAGCCCACAGGGCGCAGCCATCATGGCCAAGAGGGGTGAGGGGTGGGGAGCGCTCTAAGAGGTGAGGAGGGCTGACTCTAAAAGAGGTCCTCTCCCCGTGGCACACACTCACCACCCACTTAACTATGCAATGAGAAAATGTCCCAGAGTAGGGCAGCTCTCCTATTAAAGGCTATTTGGCCAATGGAGGGGCTTTCAAGATGGCACAGATTAATCATGATGGTATGAATTCACTTGACCTCACCCTCCCTGCTAAGGTTCTGATTCACTTGTGCAGAGCAATAATTAGGACTACATCGTCACGATGATTATCAATTCTCCTGATGCTAACTGCCAACTCAGTAGAGAAATTCCATCTGACCACAGGATCTACCAAGCCCAATCTAGAGCCAAGTGAAGGATTAGTGATCAGCAGAAACCCTGGTGGCAGGAGTATATAAGCCTGATGGTCAGGCACAGCTGGCCTACCCCTTTACAGCTGTGTGATCCTGGCCCAGTCACATACCCTTCTTCTTTCTTCCTTTTTCTTCTTTTGCAATGTATTTATTTTTTATTTATTTGTTCTAATCAGTTATACATGACAGCAGAATGCTCTTCAATTCATTGTACATAAATGGAGCACAATTTTTCACATCTCTGGTTGTACATCAAGTAGGGTCACACCATTAGTGCAAACATACATGTACCTAGGGTAATGGTGCCCATCTCATTCCATTATCTTTCCTCTCCCCATGCCCCCTTCCCTCTTCATTCCCCCTTTGGCTAATCCAAAATTCTTCTACTCATCCCATGCCCCACCTTCTTTAGAGATTAGCATCCACTTGTCAGAGAAAACATTAGGCCTTTGGTTTTTGGGGATTGGCTTACTTTGCTTAGCATGATATTCTCTAACTCCATCCATTTACCTGCAAATGCCATGATTTTATTCTCTTCTATTGCTGAGTAATATTCCATTGTGTATATATACCACAGTTTCTTTATCCAATCATCTATTGAAGGGTATCTGAGTTGGTTCCACAGTTGGGCTATTGTGAATTGTGCTGCAATAAACATTAATGTGCTATATCACTGTAGTATGCTCTTTTTAAGTCCTTTGGGTATAGACCAAGGAGTGGGATAGCTGGGTCAAACGGTGGTTCCATTCCAAGTTTTCTAAGGAATCTCCATTCTGCTTTCCAGATTGGCTGCACCAATTTGCAATCCCACCAGCAACATATGAGTGTGCTTTTTCCCTCGCATCCTCACCAACACTAATTGTTGTTTGTGTTCTTGATAACTGCCATTCTGACTGGAGATGAAATCTTAGAGTAGTTTTGATTTGCATTTCTCTAATTACTAGAGATGTTGAACATTTTTTATATATTTGTTGACTGATTGTATTTCTTATTCTGAGAAGTGTCTGTTCAGCTCCTTAGACCATTTATTGATTGGGTTGTTGCTTTTTGGTGTTAAGTTTTTTGAGTTCTTTATATATCCTGGAGATTAGTGCTCTATCTGACGTGCGTGTAGCAAAAATTTTCTCCCAAAATGTAGGCTCTCTAGTCACCTCATTGATTGTTTCTTTTGCTGAGAAGAAGCTTTTTAGTTTGAATCCATCCCATTTATTGATTCTTGCTTTTATTTCTTGCACTTTAGGAGTCTTGTTAAGAAGGTTGGGGTGTAATCCAACATGATGAATATTTGGGCCTACTTTTTCTTCTATTAGGCATAGGGTCTCTGGTCTAATTCCTAGGTCCTTAATCCACTTTGAGTTGAGTTTTGTGCATGATAAGAGATAAGGGTTTAGTTTCATTTTGCTGCATATGGATTTCCAGTTTTGCCAGCACTACTTGTTGAAGAGGCTATCTTTTCTCCAATGTACGTTTTTGGTGTCTTTGTCTAGTATGAGATAACTGTATTTATGTGGGTTTGTCTCTTTGTCTCAATTCTGTACCATTGGTCTACATGTCTATTTTGGTGCCAATACCATGCCACTTTTGTTACTATAGCTTTGTAGTATAGCTTAAGATCTGGTATTGTGATGCTCCCTGTTTCACTCTTCTTGCTAAGGATTGCTTTTAGCCACATACCCTTTTAAAGACTTAGTTTCTACTAGTTGTGGTGGTGCACACCTGTAATTCCAGCTACTCAGGAGGTTGAGGCAGGAGGATCATATGTTCAAGGCCAACCTTGTCCACTTAGTAATACCCTATCTCAAAATAAAAATAAAAAGGTTTGGAGGTATAAGCTCAGTGGTAGAGCACCACCCTGGGTTCAATTCAAGTACCATATGAAAAGAGTAAGTTTCCTCATCTGTGGAATGAAGTATAATCCCTACATACAGTTGCAGTAAGGTTTAAATAAGATGATGAATATAGGGCTGGGGTTGTGGCTCAGTGGTAGAGTGCTTGCCTTGCATATGTGGGGCACTGGGTTTGATCCTCAGCACCACATAAAATAAATAAATAAAAGTATTATGTTCATCTACAATATTTTTTAAATATTTTTTAAAAAGATGATGAATATAAAGTACAAGGGATTCAGTAAGAGATCAGTCAATGATGGCCATTGTTATCATGAACCACATTTTCTGTCTCCAAGCTGCCCAGCACACAGTGATGCTACTCAGTAATAAACCCCATGAGTCAGGAACAGTATTTGGAGTCTTCATTTTATTCACCTCTGCATTCCTCCCCTACCACCCTGTCAGACATATTATAGAGCACAGACCCTAAAACATTTTTTGAAGGAATAATTTAGTAAATGCCATTTGGTCTCTAAAATGTGCCTTCTGTATTTTATTATTTCATGAATGATGTATTATTCCATGACCTTTTGGATTTCCATTTAATCATGCATCTAGGTTAAATCCTGATTTATTTCTATGACCCTGAACAGCATACAGTTCCTTTCCTCCATATTATCCATAGATACAAGCTCTCCACCAAGGTGCCCCTTTGTATAACCAACCACCCTGAAAATCTGTAGTTTAAAACAACAATTGTCCCTGCAGTTCTGTGGGATGAGTAGGCAGTTCTTCTGCTCCTCCAGTTGGTCTCACTCATTTCAGATAGCAGCTGACATGCCTGGCCCAAGATGGCCTCACTCTCAGCTCTCACTTGGGCCCTTCCCTCATCCTATAATAGTCGAGCCCAGGTTTCCATATATGGCAGCAGAAATGGTGAGAGGACAAAGGAATGAGCTGCAAACCCTCTGGAAGCTCAGCGTTGCTTCAACAACAGTCCTTAGTGGAAGCAAGTCCCAAAACCATTCATTTTTTTAAGAGTGGAGTTTGCAGAGAGGAACAGACTCCACCTCTTAATGCAGTTTCAAAGTAGTTTGGCCAGGTTTTCAAATCACATCAGGTAAAAGAAATACACATTGAACATAACCCATGGAGATTTGGGGAAGGTGCACACATACCCACTCGGTTCCACAGTCAAGAATATCTGATATTGGAAAATATCTTTTCTCCACACAAGTACTTTTTTCCAGGTCAGCTAGGGTTGCCTGAAACTTCCTCTCCCTGGGTGATTTCATTTATTCTCATTATTTCAATGCCATCTATATGTTAATGACCTTCAAAGTTTACCTTTGGCTCAGCTTCTGACTCATATATTCAACTTTTTATTTTCCTCCCCAAACTTGCTCCATCCATAGTCTTTCCCATCTCTAAAAGGAGACTCATTAACCTCCCAATGCTCAGACTACACATCTAGTTTGTCCTCAGTTGTTCCTTTTCCATCACCTCCTACATTCAATCCATTAACAAATCCTGTCAGCTGTATCTCCATGCCACCACTACCCACCTCCACCACTGAATCAGATTCCTAAGAATGTAGTTCATAACAAACTACCTCAAGCTAGATGGCTTGACAAAACAAAAATGTATTGCCTCACAGAAGTCCAAAATTAAGGTGCTAGCAGAGCCATAGTCCCTCTGTTACCTATAGGAGGTAGGTAACAGATAGCCCCTGATGGGACTTCCTGGCTTCAGGTGGTAACCTCCTCCTGGCTTCAGGTGGTGGCCTTGGCATTCCTTGGCTTATAGTTGCATCTGTCCATTCTCTACCTGAGACCTCATCACACAGTGATCTCCCTGGGTATCTCTGTAAAGGGTCCAAATTTCCCTGTTCTAATAAGGACATAAGCCATATTGGATTAGGCCCACCCCAACACAGTATGACCTCATCTCATTACATCTGTAAATATCCCATGTCCAAAATAAGGTCACATTCACAGGTACCAGGGGTTAGGACTTCAGTGTATCTTTTTGGAGGACACAATTCAACACCTAATAGCTACTATAATCCCACTCCAAGTTGACATAGTCTCTCCACACATATGAACTCCTTGCCTGGCATTCAAATTCCAAATTCATGACCTTCACAGGCTTTTCCAGACTCATTCCCTACACCTCCCTCTTTACCCTCCAACAGACACACTGAGTTCCTCTGTGTCCCCAAAAATCTAGGATGGAGGCCCCCACCCAGGGGAGAGTCTCTTCCCTAGCTGCCTCCTGGAATGCCACCCAATCTAAAATGACTTATTCTTGTCAGTCAGAAGTAGGCTTAGATGTCACCTCTTCAGAGATCTTCCCAGTCCTTCTTTTTCACACTTGTCCTCATTTGATTCCTCACAAAGCATTTTAACTATGTGATATGTTTACTTATTTGATTCATTGCCTGTCTTCCACAACCAGAATATGAACAGGAACTTCTTTACACCTAGAATAGTACCTGGCACAAAGTAAATGTTCAAAAAATCTTGTTGAATGAATGAGTGAATTGCTTCATGATTGTCAAGTCCAATGGAGAGTTTTCAAATTTTATCTTGTAGAACCTACTGCATTTAACAAGAATGATCATACCCTCTTTTTAAAAATTCTTAAACATCTACCCAAGGCCATCTTCAATTTCAAGGTCATGGTCTCCCGGGTCTCTCTACTATCACTTCTCTGCCTGCTCTGCTCACTCCTCTTCCTCCTCTGTGTCTTTAATGTTGGTAAACCATGGGGTTCTGTTTGAGTTCCTTGTAGAAGGCAGAATAATGGGTGCCCAAAGACATCTTTGTCCCAATCCTTGGAACCTCTGAGTATGTTCCCTTACCTGATGAAGGATCCATACTGGGGAGATTATCCTGAAATATCTGAGTGGGCCCAATCTAATCACAAGGATCCTTACAAAAATTAGGCAGAAGAGTCAGAATTAGAGAAGGTGTGATTACAAAAGCAGATGAGTGGGAGTGACCATGACCAAGAATAGAGGAAGCCTACAGAAAGGGCAGTAATGGGCTCTTCCCTAGAGCCTCTAGAAGGGATGCACTTCTGCTGATACTCCTAAGACATATTTCATACTTTTAATCTCCAGTGCTGTAAGAAAGGAAATTTGTGTTGTTTTAAGTTTGTGGTAATTTGTTACAGCAGCCATAGGAAACTAATACTGCTCTCTCCTCTTCTCCTTCTACTCATTCTCTTTAGGTAATCACATCTTTACCCATAACCTCAATGACTACCTATAAGTGGATGCTTCTCTAAAACTCAGACTTCTATATCCAACAGTTCATTTAACATCTTTAACTAGATGTCCTATGTGTACCCCAAACTCAACCCATCCTCAGACCAATGGCTCTCCCACTCTGGCCCAGCCTGTTTCTCCCTATGTTCTTTCAGCTGATAGTAGTGTCCTGCACCATTATCCCAATCAGGGGTCCTCAGGACTCCTTCTCTTGCACCCCAATGTCCAATTGATCTCTAAGTCCTGCTACTTTTATCTCATCAACTTGTCCCCTCCATTGCTTCTGTCACAGCCCTCTCCATCTCTTGCCTTAATTTCATTAAAGCTTCCTACCTGCTCTGCCAGTCTCCATCTTTGAACCCCTCGTCCCTCTCTGTGCTGCATTTCCCTTTTTAAAATGCAAATATCTCATCACATCCCTCTGTTCATAGATTCTTCTGTGATAAAAGTCAAGTTGCTAAACACAGCCTACCCAGCTCTCCTCAGTCTGCCTCCCGCCCCCATCACCCCAACCTCACCTCCTCTGCACCATAGCCCAGGCTTCTCACTACCCCACATGCACTCCCCTGTTGGAAGACAAGGAAGCAAAAGGGGAAGAAAGGTTGTTTTCCCTAACCAAATCTTCCTTCACTCACTGTGCCCCCTAAAACACCAAGCAGACTGATTATTGATTCAAGGGAAGTAGAAACACCCCTCCATCTCAAACACTTGCACACATATATCAGCTCTTATATATCCTCATTTCTCCTCCACACACACCCAACAAAAGCAAAATCACACTCTTAAATGCAAATTCATGTACTGTTCATTCCCTTATAGATATGCCCACCCACAGAAATACACATACAGAAGACACAGACAGCTGCTCATCCAACTGCAAGTGCCTTCTCATAACTTCCCTTAAAACCCTTTTATGCAGGCACAGCCTGAAGTCACAAATATCCAAAGTAGGAAAGCAGATAACTTCCATGGCTTATGGAGAAAGAGAGTGAACCGAAGAGGTAGACAAAGATGATAGAAGGTTGAAGGGAAATGGGGCAGGGGCGGAAATGACTATGGAAGAATCAACTGGGATATATTCACTCACCAACTTCCCTGAGCCCCAGTGAAGCCAAGTGTCAGCTGCTAAAGAACAGAGATACCAAGATCCTTAGTAGTGGTGATGACAATAACACCTAATGATAGTGGTCCTTGTTATACCAGGTGCTAAATGTTGAACTTCAGTTAACTCCTCTAGTCTCCATAGCAATCTCATGAGGTAAATATTATAATGACCCTCAATTTACACATGAGGTAATTAGGTCCAAAAAGTGAAGTGAGAGGTCCATGGTCACATTGTAAAAAATGAAAGAACTTGGATCGCTATCCAGGCTGCCAAGTTCCAAAGACTGCATCCCTTACCCACCTCACAATATACAACCCTGCCCAGGAGTAGCTCACAGGCCACTGGGCACTCATGTGCAGATATGGAGGATTAGGTGTCTTCTTTCCTTGGGGAGGAAGCATGAGATAGAAGGAGGCAACAGATACTAGTGGGATGGACACTGGCCTGGAAGTCCAATGGACCTGGACCCAAATCCTAGCTCTGCCACCCACTAGCTATGGAAATTCAGACAGTCTCTTAATCTCTCTGAGCACCAGCTTTTCATCCATAAATGAAGGTACTAATACTTTGTTGAGTTTCACTAGGATTAAATGAGATACTCTATGGAAAGTGCTAAGCATGATGCTAAACATACAGTAAGCACTCAATAAATAAGTGATCCCGTTCTCCTTTTGCTCCAACAAATAGTTTTTCTTCAACTCTCCAAACCTAATGCTTTCCAGAAGCATTAGAAGAGCAATTGCAAATTATAGCCCTTGGACATGTATATTATTGGACTAGTATAGTACTTTAAATGGCACAATAACCAGGCAAAGTTATAATGACCACAAACCAAGCAGCTCAGCACCTTGCAGTTACAGATGGTCTTCCCTACCCCCTAAAGGCAATGCAGTTCTCAACTTCTGCAATAGAATCAAGGCAGCCAAAAATTGGCTGCTTCGTAGAATAAAATAAGGGAAAGTGGGAGGGAAGGATAGGATGACATAAAAATAAAGGGAAGATGAGTAGTGTAGAGGAGAGCAAGAGGCACAGTGGAGGAATGGGAAAGGGGAGACGATACAGAATGAATTCTTAAAAAATCATGTTATGTGCATATATAAGTATATCACAGGGAACTTCACCTTTATGCCTAGGTAGAAAGAGCCAATCAAATATAAATAAGTAGATGAGCAAAAGGACGTCTAGAATCTAGTAGTGTAGAGGAAGGAGAAGGGGAGGGGGAAGGGGGATGGGAGAGCCAAGTGGGGGCATCATGAACTGAAATTGATTTCCATGCATGCGTGAGTTTGTCAGGATGAACCCAATAATTATGTACAACTATAAAGCTCTAATTTTAAAAAGTGAAATGGCTGCTTCAGACCTACAGAATCACATTTTCCCAGGAAGGGGTCCTGGATGCACTATCTAAATTCTTGTCCACATGCACATTTGAGAACCACTGAATTAGAGAGTAAAGAGACACTGTGTTTCCCAACAAGATGCATGGCTCAGGGGTGAAGGAGCTGACCTACAGGCTGCCAACACTGGATGTCTCTTTTACACAAGACAAGAAATAAACGAAGACCATTTTTCTCTTCCTGGAAAGAAATGGCCCTCTTAAACTTAGAATGTCCAGGAAAATGTCCAGGGGAAGCAATTGTATGTCCCTTGACAGGTTTCAGAAGCCAGGAAAGCTACACACAGCAGGAGCCAGAAGGGTTAACTCCACCAGGCCTGGCCCTGGAGGGATGAGGTAGATCTGAGGTAGGAGAGAACAATCCCTGGAGACAGAATCCCTGACTGTAGAGTCAGAGTGAGGAGGGAAACATGCTCATTCAACTCCCCTCAGGAGCCAGGAAGGGAACTCTGGTGGCCCAAGGCTTGAGGAGCAGAACCCAGGGGCAGCCCAAGGGTCTATTGGGGCTTGTTGAACACAGGTATTTCTGTTGCGCAGGAACAAAGCTTTGAGTCACAGGCCGGGAGCAAGTCTTGCTGACTGACTCAGCATGCAGCCTAAAGTGACCTTAAATCATTTCCTCTGAAAAGTAATTATGCCAGAGCTAAAGGTCAAACAGAAAACAAACACCCCAGCCTCAGGCCCACATTCCCTTCCACCTCGAATTAGGGTCAAAGACCCTGATGCCCCAAACTGCCCTGAGCCTGGTCAATGACGGGAATCTATTAAGGTGTCCTGGTCCAAATGACGTGGAGCCTCGAGCCTGCTCTGCAGGATCCAGTCCTGGCGTCATGCCCTGGGCCCTTGCTCTCACCTTGAACCCCACTGCTGGTGAATGAGTCCCTACTTCCTTTGTACCAGGCCTCCAGGCCCAGCTTGCCCTACCTCTGCCCCTGTCCTTGAATGAAGAACTATTCCTGAACCCTTTGGCTACACTGGGGGCCTTGCTCTCCGTAGGCAGAGAAGATATCCAACTCTGAGTGTGCAGACTTTCCAGCAGCGTTTCTGTCTAGGTTCTGTACTATAAGGACAGGTGCTTTCCTGGGGGGTGCTCTCTCTCATGCTGACCTCCAGAAGCCTGAAAGCCTTCCAGTTCCAGCCCTTGCACCCAGAGTTCCTGCATAAGACCCCCACCAGCCGCCACCCAGCCTGTCCCTGGCTTCTCGTTGTTATTCTCAGCATAAGAAAAATCTTCTGTCTTTATGATGCCTACGAGCAGATAAAAATGAATTTCCATGGGGCTGGGGCTGTAGCTTAGTGGTAGAGCACTTGCCTAGCACGCATGAGGCACTGAGTTCGATCCTCAGCACCACATATAAATAATAAGTGAATAAAATAAAGATCTATCAACAACTAAAAAAAATGAATTTCCACTATCCAAATATCTCACATGCAGAGAGCAATACTCACATGGACTTCATAGATACCTTTTCTGATCATAAAGCTTAATTAGCAAGCTGCTTAGAGAATCAGCATGTAAACACAAGCACAGTTAATGAACTGGTAAGTGCTGTATATATAAAGGGAATCCTCAATTTCATATACTCAGCTTTTTACCAATCTAACCTTTCTTTAATAATTTGTACATAGAATCCCCTAAAATTTAAACCACTACTCATACATTAAATTTGGCCTTTCATTCATTAACTATTGAATGAACTTTGAAAGCTCTCCCATGAGAGTCCTACTCCCTGCCAGTATTTATTCATTCTTTCTTTCATAAGTGTTTCTTGAGAGCTGGCTATGTGTTAGGCACTATGAGTGAAATATCACTTCTGACCTCAAGCAGCTGACAACATAGGCAGAAGGATAGACAATAAATAAGAACCAAACAAATAAATCTTAACAAACTGTGCAATTTATGCATGAATAAAAGAATCGGGCACTACAATAAAAGTAAATGAGAGCTGGGTGCAGTGGCGCACCCCTGTAATCCCAGCAGCTTGGGAGGCTGAGGCAGAAGAATCACAAGTTCAAGATAAGCCTCAGCAACTTAGCGTAGCCCTAAGCAACTTAGTGAGACCCTGCCTTAAAATAAAAAGTAAAAAGAGCTCGATAAGTGGGCTAAGGAGCTGAACAGATACTTCTCAGAAGAAGAAATACAAGCGATCAACAAATATATGAAAAAATGTTCAACATCTCTAGTAATTAGAGAAATGCAAATCAAAACTACTCTAAGATTTATCTCACTCCTGTCAGAATGGCAGTTATCAAGAATAAAAGCAACAAAAATGTGGGAGAGGATGCAAGCGAAAAAGCACACTCATATGTTGCTTGTAGGACTGCAAATTGGTGCAACCAATCTAGAAAGCAGTATGGAGATTCCTTAGAAAACTTGGAATGGAACCACCATTTGACCCAGTTATCACAATCCTGGGTCTACACCCTAAAGACTTAGAAACAGCATACTACAGTGACACAGCCACTTCAATGTTTATAGCAGCACAATTCACAATTGCTAAAATGTGGAAGCAACCTAGATGCCCTTCAGTAGATGAATGGATAAAGAAACTGTGGTACATATACACAATGGAATATTACTCAGCAATAAAAGAGAATAAAAT
>PVHX01007488.1:0-90407 GCA_004024805.1 Geosciurus inauris | reverse complement strand
AACCACACACTAGGGTCTCTGTGGGGACTCTTACCCTGAATTTGAGCTCCCCAGTGGCTAGAGGTAGCAGTCCCTGGTCTCCTGTTCACTGGACACCCATGGAGGTTTCTGCAGATGGATCTGGGCCCTCTGCGGCTCCTGCCAGTCCACAGGAACTCTGAAGCAGAACTGCGTCAGACCCAGGTCACCCTTGGGCGGGGCTGTCTCCACTGGGGTCTCCGGAGCAACTCTTATCCTGAATTTGGGCTCCCCAGTGGCTAGCGGCTTGGGCTGTGTGACCATGGGTGCAACTGCTAGGGTCCCTGCGTGGGTGGGTGGGCACTGAAGCCAAGTAGCCCATGTAGAAGCAGTCCGAGCTGCCCACAGCTGAGCTCCACCGCCGCTTGCTGCTGAAGTCACGCTGCTTGTGGCAATCGCTGCTGCCTGGTGGCTCTGCGTACACGCGCAAGTGAAATTCCCGTGGGGGTCGCTGTAGGATGACGTCCAGAAGTTGGCTGGGAGATGGTATTTCCACAACTTCAATCTGTGGTTCTGGAGAGATTGACCGCAGTGTCTGTCTAGGCCGCCATCTTGGAACCGAGACCTGCTGTTGTTCTTGATCCCCTGCACTTTGGTGGGTTTCTTTTCCTTTCTGGGCCAGCATTGAGAAATATGAAAACAGAAAAAAATTTGTTTTTTCATCACTGTAGATTTCCTGGTTGCCATGAGTTGACAGGATGGAATATAGAGTGAGGTGGACATGGGAAGAAGCCACTCCACCTTCCTCTCTTATCCAGTCAATTTAAAAATTAATAAAAGTGAAACAATTAATGAAAAAAAGCATTTAAAAATGAAAAAATATATCAGAAGAACAGAATATATATATAACTGACAAGGGCTTCTGCTGCAGTATATGCAGCAATTTGAACAGCATAACGAATTACAACAATAATAGACAAAAACTCTTTGAATTTAAAAAAATTAATCCTGGAGTCCATACTAATAAAACAAAAAAACATTTTTATTAAAAAAACATAAAATGAGTGATTTTACAGAAGAGTGCCAACTAACAAATATGAACACATGCTAGGAAATTACTAATTTGCAGCCTGTATAGTAAAAGATAGATTCAGTCACAGGATTCTTGAAGGATATTAAGTTACTTAGTGAAATGCTAGGGAACTGGATATTTGTACCATCTCAATGGGCCTCTGCACAAGTAATTATACAAGGAGAAAAGTTACTGTTTAAGTAGGAAAATCGAGCAGACATCTCTTTATCCAAGTGATCAAAGCTAACATCACCAGTAGTAGAACAAGCCACTACCCTGAACCACCTGGTACCCTGCATGTAGGAAAACACATCACCTGTGTAGTGTTTCCTCCCAAAAATATCGAACCTAAATGTAATCATGAGGCAACAATCAAACAAATTCAGGATTATTCAGCAAAAGAACTGAGCTGGGATCTTCAAAATATCAATGTCATGCAAAACAAAACAAAAATACTGAGTAACTCTCCTAGACTAAAGGAGATCAAAGGGACATGATAACTAAAGGTAGTGAGTGAACATTAATTGGATCTTGGATGCTAAAAAAAAAAAGGATGTTATTGGGACAACTGGAAAAATTTGAATATTAGATAACTACCATATTACATCAAATTTCCTGTGTGATAATTGTTTTTATTTAGAAAAATAACTTCCTTAGAAATGTATTCTGAAACTTCAGGAATAGCTGCATGATATCTGTAACTTACACTCAGCTGGTTTTTGTGTATGTATTTGTGTACACAAGATTCTTTCGTGCAGTAAATGTATTTATTTGCTGTCCTCTGCAATTTTTCTGTAGATTTGAAATTTTTCAAAAGAAAAAGTTGGCCAAGGATTGTTAAAGCAAATCTCTAATTACTTTGATACACTGGTCATCTCTATGCCAGATTATAAATTATCAGTATATTATTAAGACCAGATAAGGCTTGCTGATATCCTATCTTCTATCTTTCATTTGTAAACTCCCTCTGACCCAAATTCTCTGAAGAAATGGAACATATCTGTCAGCTGAATTAAAGCAAGCTCACTTGATATCTCACAACTGTTTCCAAATCCAAAGGTGATCAATGAACATCCTCCATTGGTAGCAAGTCATCTTCTAATTCAATGTCAGAGAGCCCAGTATCGCTTTGAGAAAGTTAACCTTTGCCTTCTCAGTCTGGGCTTTAACTACAACCAAAAGACTATAATGAGGATACATTTTAACCTTGAATGCAAATCTAATTGTTTTGATGGGACAAACCCATGTGTTCAGCTTCCTGGAAGATCTAAGGAACAAAAGTCAATAAATTGCTAATTATCAATGTAAAGCAGGCCCTAATAATGATCTATTGCATCAGGCTATGAAAGAAAGCTCACATTCACTTTGCATATTCCAGTTTATTAGATTGCTTTTAGCCAAAGTATGTGGTCTTTTTAGTAACTATGTTATATTATTTTGAAAACTTGGAAAAACTTAAATTGCAGGTTTTCATGCTGTGGGATGCATTTAAAAATAATGTGTCTTTTTAGAAGAATCGCAAGTTCAAAGCCAGCCTCAGCAATGGTAAGGCACTAAGCAACTCAGTGAGACCCTATCTCTAAATAAAACACAAAATAGGGCTTGGGATGTGGCTCAGTGGCAAGTACCCCTGAGTTCCATCCCTGGTATCAAAATAATAATAATAATAATAATAATAATAATAATAATGTCTTTTATTTTGTGCTTACTCTGAAGCAAGCACTGAGCAAAGCACTTCATAGAGATGCTTTCCTCTAATCTTTTTAATAAATCTGTCTTTTCAGAAGGGGAAACATTTAAACAGGTTATTAATTTGTTGACGGTCATGGAGCTCCTAGCTGGCAGAACTGTGTTTTGTCCCTGTTATTTCAAACCCTTCCTTTTAAACATTTCTCTACAATACTACCAGAATAATGTGTGAAAATGTAGTATTTTTAAAGATTCCTGTAACTACCGAAACAGACACACACACACACACACACACACACACACACCACTTTTAAAAGCTAGCAAATATGTGCAACTTCATTTTTTTACTAGCTTTTAAGAGAGGAACTAGAAATATTCCTTTGAGAAGGTGCAATATTGCTCCTAGATTAAAGGAGGAATTCTGATGATCACATTAAGTTTGGAGGACAAATACTTAATAAGAACAGTGAAAATTCTCTTTTAAACTCTATTAACAAAGTAAACGGCCTTTTCTTATATTTATTCCATCTCACTCCCTGAACTCACAGTTCAAATCATTTATAGTTTATTTTCAAGTATCATGAAAAGAGGCATAAAAAGATTTGTGTGGGATTGGGTCCTTGTATACTCGGCTTGCTTCCCTGTGATTTGGTGTCATGAATGGTGCTACAGCTTCTGGGCAGAGTTCTCTTACAGCCAGGAAGCAGGCATTCCAGGGACTTGCCCAAAGGTGAATTTTAATGAGATCTGCCTACTCTTTTCTTTCCTTGTAGGAGAAGTAAGTGTGTAGCAAGCGCTGTAATGACATGTAAATGAGTTCTGCACATATACTAATTAGATAGGGCCCTGGAGAGTAGCCAGCTGTTGGTTGTTAAGGGAAAGAAAATGATAGGTCACAGAAATAAATCATTTCAAAGCTGATTTCTGGAGACCTTTTCCCGCAGGGCAAAGGAAACAAGTGCTGTCTCACAAAGGAGCAATAGAGACCTTCAGGTCAAGTGAGAGAGGGCGACAGTGAGAGGAGGTAAGCAGGGCTCTCTCTGGGGCTCCCCGTTGCTCTCTGAATTCATTCTCCAAACCAAAGTCTGGTCCCCAGACCCCCAGTGCTCTGTTTTTATTTTTATTATAAATTCATGATTTCTTTTGGTACTTTAAAAAATCCAAATAATAATAAAAATAAATTTGGTCTTCCTTGGCTTCCAGGGAATTTTTCGCTCTCCTCTTCCATTCTTTCCAGTACCTTTTCCCTATCTTCTTCACTTGCTCCAGTTTCTCTACCATCTAGAAATGATTAGAAATTTCCATATTTGCCTTTGACCCAATTCTCTTCTCCTGAAACTCTTTGATAATCTTACCCTCTACCACGGTTTCGATCACCAGGGGTGGGGGAGTATGAAATAGAAGAAAAAGGAATTGATGATGCATTATTCATCCAATGAGAACTAACCCCCTCTTTGGCAGGAAACAATGGATTCTTCCTGAGTGGTATTTCCAGAAGCATAAGTTAAAATGCAGGGTATTACAAAGGAAACTAATAATATT
This sequence comes from Geosciurus inauris, assembly GCA_004024805.1. Classification (NCBI taxonomy): domain Eukaryota; kingdom Metazoa; phylum Chordata; class Mammalia; order Rodentia; family Sciuridae; genus Geosciurus; species Geosciurus inauris. The sequence continues at coordinate 86,146 of PVHX01007488.1, read as the reverse complement.
AAAACAAAGTTATCAAAATATCTTTTAAAAATTTATGATATGAGAATATATATCATGTACTACATACTTATGAAATAACATCTGATCACTACCACAGTTAAAGACTTGGAGATGTCAGCAATGACTGTATGAAAAATCTTCTCCTTATTTAAGTTTAACACACCTTTATTTATTTATATGATAAATTCTGCAATCTACTAAACTTTTTCTTTCAATCTGTCAAGCTTAGCCGAAAAATCCTGTCTCTTTTCTATACCATGTATTGATATGATATAGTTTACAGGATGTAAAAACCAATTTAATAGACACAATTAAATAATTTTCCATATAAACAGAATCTTGAATAAATGGTTAAAATTGTAGACCAACATTAAAAGTGGCACATGGAAATTCTGTGTATATCAATGGTTTTAATAGATCTCTTTGCACTGATTTCTGATAATCAGTTTACTTTCTATGACTCTTTACCTGATTCTGAATCCCAAATCTTCTGGCTCCTACCAAAGGACTATCTCTTCTTGAGTGCTCTCCAACTGATTTTTTGTTTTGTTTTGATATGGTTTAGATATGAGGTGTTCCCCAAAAGCTTATGTGTGAGACAAGGCAAGAAAGTTCAAAGGTGAAGTGTTTGGGTTATAAGAGCCTTAACCTAATAAATACCTTGATCCTCTGATAGAGATTAATTGAGTGGTAACTGTAGGCAGGTAGGATGTGGCTGGAGGAGGTGGGTTACCAAGGGTGTACCTTTGAGATTTATATTTTTTCCATGGTTAAGGGGCCTCTCTTTCTCTCTTCTTCTTCGTGGCCACATCCTGAACTGCTTTCCAATGCCATACACTCTACACACTTCTGCCATGACGTCTGTCTCACCTCAGGCCCCAAGGAATAGAGCTGGCTGTCTATGGGCTGAGACCTCTAAAACCATGATCCCCAAATAAACTTTCCCTCCTTAAAATTGTTCTTGTCAGGTCTTTGGGTCACAGCAGTAAAAAAGCTGACTACAATACAGTTGCTTCTTGTTCTTTCAATTGTTCATTTTCTTTCCATTTCTTCTTTACATTCTTGTTTGTTTTTTCTTTTTTTCTATCTTAAGGTCTCTAGAACTTGAATGACAGGTAGTCTTTCATAGTGTGTCTGTGGAGCAGAAATAGGTGGCAAAGCTGAGCTCTTGTCAGTTAATGCTTCCTCTGATTTTAAAAAGGACTATTTTTGATAATAACATTTCCCGGTAGTGGTTTCATATTCTGAGGTAACCACTTCTATGGAATTTAAAATTAGTGGTTGGTTTATTTCTTAAAGCTGAGAGTCTATAAGCTGTGGCAATTTTAGGTTCCTCACTGAGTACTTCTGTTGAAACTGCTTGGTAAGCTACTGTTTTGCTGGAAACAGTTCATCCAAACTTGCCATAATTCTGCATTTGATGACATATTGTATTTGTGTAAGAGCCAGTATAATGCCAAATCTTGTACCCATACTAAAATGTAACCTGGGAATACACAGGGCTGTTAAAATATGCTCACCATCTGGACACCAAGCAAAATGTATAGAATCAGAAGCCACTATTTTAGAAATAAGTTTATAGTATTTAACATCCCACATTCCATTTGTTCTTAGATTTCCCAATCTAGCTAGTACTAATATATGTCTGTGAGGGCTGTAGTAGACTTGGTACAAGGACTATTTCCAAAATCAAATATAGGATCACTTTTTAAAATTGTCACTTTGATAGGCATGAAACTTAAACAGCATGAAACTTAATAGGACTAGAATTCTAATCTACATCAATATATGTGGTTCTATTTTGGTAATTGTGTTACAGCATTTTATCCATTCATTGAATGTAGTGCTGTGTTTGTTCCCTATTCGTAGGAAACAATCGTTTTGTTGACATCTGTTCTAGCTATTACCATCACAGTGTTTTGTTTTGTTTTTAAATTCCATAGGACTGTAACCTTATTATTCTTAAAGAAACTTACTGGCTAAAGCTGCATGTGATCCACCAAAGTTGGGGTACTGATATAATCTAACAAATAAAGGCACATCTTTACTTGCTGGAACATTACTCCCTTGTATTGTTGGAGTCCAGATGATAACACAAAATCATAAATTTTTCTAAATGTAATTTATTTGCAGTTGTGTTAAAACTGGTATTTTAAAAAGATAAACTTCATTGCTAACAACTCAGGCAAGATACTTTTGTCTTCTGACCAGATGGCCACCGTTGCTGCATTTTTTTTTCCTGGATGGAAGATTTCAAACATGTTCTAGTTTTCACATCATAAAAATTGTAGGTTGAGTAGCCCAGTTGTACCATCTTTAGAAGAAGTAGTGTAAAGCTCACATTGCCAGGACGTTGTTTTCTGGTGAAAATTCAGGGCAAACTACTTTTGGGAAGCTGAAGTAATGCAGTGGCCCATTGTTAGTGAATTGATGATATTTACTTTTATTCCAGTAATCCTGGTAAACAAGATCCCATATTACTATAGGTATAAACTTTGTAATTTTTTTTTTTTCAGATTCCAAGCTGTCATCCCTGATTTTGAGAAGAGTAGAGGATTTTAATACAGACTTTGTAAAGAATGCCCCAGATCACCTGGAAAATACATGTAAAATGTGATAGTCATTCACCATACACAGCCCTTATCCTTAGACTGTCAAGAGCAGCATAGATGGTGCCATCTTCTTTTGGGGGAAAAAAAATTTTAATAGTGCCAAAATCACATATTCTGCTAATAAGAGTCCTGTGGTTGTCTTTGGTCATAACTGAAGAGAATGCTAAATTTTAATTGGGGTAAATAAAGATGTAAAAATCCAAGTTAATACATATCTATGTGTTGTATCCACAAATCCAAAGTTAAGAACACCTGGTCTAAAGATTTCAAAAGAGACTTGGAATTCTGACTTTTTCATATGCCTAGCAGAAGTCAGTAGGGGACAATAAGAAGAATGGGATGGTATGGAGCCATCCACAATTGTACAATTATTCTACATTCCGTATTTCATCTATTTGATTTATCTGAGCTTCTCAAGTTTTCTCATGTCTTTATCACTATGTCTTTTATATCAAAGTAAGATTAAAACTAGTCAGTTCTATTTGTTTCGCAGCTGTTGTATTTTGGTTCTGGTGAAGGGGATTCTTTTTTGTTTGTTGAGTTGTTTTTAAATATATTCATGGTTTTAGATATATTTTATGGTTGTAGGGAAGGCTGAAATTGCTGGTTGTCTCAAATTTATTTATCATGTATTTATGCATGTCTAGCTTCTATGAATTGGGTAATTGAGTTTTAAAAGTGAATAAAATCACAATATCAAATTCTGACCTCTTTCTATTGCCTTTGAAGATTTTGAAGTAGATAAAATATAACTTTCTCTTACCTTGACTTCCTCACTGCTGCCTTCTCTTGGGCTTCTCTTATCTTCCAGCTTTTTTAATGATCCCTTCTGAAATCCTCTCACCTGTCTCACACTCTACCAACCATAAAATGCAGGCATTTCCTCCTTGTTAGGCTTTGGGATGGTTTTCTCTTCATGTGTTCTACCTTGACACAATCCCCAATTTTCATCCTTTCCCATATTCCTTGTCAGCATTAACAGGCTGCCTCTTCCAAGTCGTTAAGAATTTAATAAAACTCAGCACACTTTCTTTAGACACCTTGTTAAGTGCTGGGGATATAAATCTGGACCAATGAAGTAGGTTCCCGCCTTTGCACACTCTACAATCTATCAAGGAGAGCAATCTTGAATGTGTGATTTTAAGAATGATGAGTAGGATGAAAGGGTAGGAGTTGATAATTAGGGATCTAACCTACTTTGGGGACATAAAGAAGCCCATGAAGAAGAAGTGATGTTTAAGTTGGAAATTTGAAGATTGAGAGAGAGCTCAATGACCAGTGTAGGAATTGGGATTTAGAAAATGTAAAGTCAATGTCAAAATCTAGAGAGAATAGCAGGGAAGGAGGAAAAGATGTCAAGTTTGGCAGTGGTATGAACCTCAAAAGAGGCCATCTAATCTCACGAAAATCAAAAGGAGATAGTAGAGGAAAGGGACCAAGAGGTGGGAGGCAGAGAGGGAGGAAAGGTGGTGCTAGGGAATGATATTGGCCAAATTATATTGTTATATTGTGTGCACGTACAAATAAATAACAACAGATTTCATCATTATGTACAACTATAATGAAAAAAAAAAACATGGAAAACTAAAAGAGGGCATCTGAGTCTAGTGAAGTTGCAGAGGGGCAGGTCACACTGGCAAACACTTGCCAACCATGTTGGCATGGGGTGGGGAATAAGTAGCACCATCTAAGGTCAGTGGGGAAGTCCATAGGAAATTCAATTAGGCATAGCATTTAGATTTACACTTTTTAAAATTAATCCGACTGTGTATGGAAATTAGTCTGGAGAAGGACCAGAGACCATTGAAAGTATATCAAAGCTCAGTTCAGAGAGGCTATGTTTGCTCTGCAGGAAAATCTGAGAGTCCTTATTGAGTATTTCTCCATCACTTGCTCTTCCTACCCATAAAATATTACATCCTTAATATTTATTTTCTAAAATTTCCATTGCTTATCATTTATTATTCTCATGGACCTAATTCAAACTTGTTTTTCTTTCCAGAGTTATTTCAACAGCCTCTTACTACATCTTCTAGTTTCCCTTTTCTCCACTTCAATACCATACAGCTGTGATGCCAGGGTTATCCCTCTTATCCTTGTGAAATACATTTTGTTGCTGCCAAATGCATAAACATTAAATTCAAATTATTCTTCTTGATTCACCAATTCCACAGTGCTGGCTCTGTGGACACTGCCAGTTTTCTCCACTATACAAGTTCCATCCACAAATTTCCTCTCTCACACGCCAACTCACAAATGTCCAGATACACTAAACACCCCCTTCCTAGAATATCTTTTTCTTCCAGCTCACTTATAAAAAATTCTATATTGAAGACTCATTTCAGATCCAACTTCCTTCAATTCCAAATGTCCCCAATCAATTAATTTTCCTTCCTGCATAGGTTCTAATTATCCATCTAATTAAAATTCTTGTGTTTCACCATTTACTAGAGTCTACTTCCTATTAGAATCCTATTTGAATCAGTTAATATGAGACAGACTGTCCCATTAGAGTATGAATTTCTGGGAACTAAGGAGATTTATCATCATCCTTTCGGTGTTACATAAAGTGATTTGCTTGTCCTTTACTTAAAAGGAATCAACAAATGTTAAATGAATTCACAGGTGGTAGTGAGGTGATTTGATTCCAAAATTGTGAATGTCTCTGAAACAAATCCCCAAACGCCATGCTGGCTATAATATTCTAGGTTCACCAAGTACACAAGAACATTTTATTAACAGTATTGGTTTTGTTTTTGAAGGTAGCTAAATGAAACAAATCTCAAAAGATTAACAGTTAACAATTTTATTAAGAAGTGCTGAATTCTGTGTTAAAAGCTGAAATTGATTCTATAAGTATTTATTAAGTTTAAATTATTTATTCATGTTATTTATTGTACTGGGGATGGAACACAGAGCCTGGTGCATGATAAGCACACTATCATTGAGCTACATCCCCAGCCCCCAATCTGTCTCTGGGCATGTAACTATGAATAAAACAGGTTATTGTTCTGAAAGTACATAACAAATATAGTCAAAAAAGTTTGGTATTTCTTCATCGTGAATTGCAGGAGAGAGCTGGGGTCATGGCTCAGTGGTAGAGTGCTTGCCTAGCATGAGTGAGGCACTGGGTTCAATTCTCAGCACCACATATAAATAAAATAAAATAAAGGTTCATTGACAACTAAAAAAAAAAAAAGAATTGTAAGAGAATATACATTTACTAAACTGGAAAAAATTTTGTTCAACTAACTCAGAGAGGTGGTCACAGTAGAGATGTGGCTGATATATAACAGCATATACAAAGAGAAAATACAATATTGCTAATTGCAATTTATTTAGGGCTTGATTATTGCTAACATTTTATATATGCCTTATTTCTGACTAATAAAACCCTGCACCAGGCAGTTTTTATTACTTCTTTTCAGTATTACTTTTTGCCTTAGACTTGGAAGCATCAATAGAGGTGTCAAGCAATAATAATCACTTTCATTGAATTCCAATATGAGCCCAACATCATACTGGAAATCAGAGATATACAAACTTAATTTGTGGCCTCATGTAGCTTGTGGAAGTAATGTCTTCTATATTAATTACATTGCTCCATGGGAAAAATTAGGAACGTAGTACTAGAAGAAGATGCTTATGTAGGAAACACTGAAGTTTTTTTCTTCAAGGTCCATTTGAAACCGGACGTTAGGGACATATACTATGATTTTCTGAAATGTAAGTGCTAAGTATGGAAAATAAGAGCATGAACTCTCAGAACACAATTAGCATAGATGAAATCTAAGAGACCTTTTGTGGAAAGATGTAAATTATGATGGAGGTATACATTCAGAAAAATTTAAGAATATTTTCCAGATGTCTCTGTATAAATATGTAAAGAAAGATTGATGGCTTCAAATTTGACTAGATTTTCTTTGTTTGTTTTTTCAAAATCTTTTCTAAGAATTGCCCTGGTGGAAAATATTCCTGAAGGCCTTAACTATTCAGAAAATGCACCATTTCACTTACCACTTTTCCAAGGCTGGATGAATTTACTCAACATGGCCAAAAAGTCTGTTGACATAGTGTCTTCCCATTGGGATCTCAACCACACTCATCCATCAGCATGTCAGGTAAGATGCATCCTCTCTGTGTGATGATTTTACTTCTGTGCATTTTACACTCTTTAGTATTCTTTTCCTCCACTCCTCAAGCTTAGCTTATTTTTTAAATTCCACCTTTGCTTAAGAGTCCATGCATATCATCACATTTATCTATACATTTTGTTGTTAATCACATGTTGCTTGGCTCCTACTAGCACCCCAGGCTTCTAAGGGCACAATCATATCTTCTCTTTGCCTACAATAAGCTGTCCCTACCACATTGTTGTGCCACACGACTCCAGGCGTGCCATTCACATCAGAGCACCTGTCAACGGCAAGGTCCAGAAGTGTGCTTTGCACAACCTGCATGTTTACAGATACATTTCTTTAACTTCTTGCTAAGATATTTATTTGGTCAATTTGTGTTATGATTTACCATTAGGGTTCAAAGCCAACATTTTTTTGTTGTTTTGTTTTGGGTACCAGGGATTGAACTCAGGAACACTCAACCACTGAGCCACATCCCCAGCCCTATTTTGTATTTTTTTAGAGACAGGGTCTCAATGAGTTGCTTAGCACCTCGCTTTTGCTGAGGCTGGCTTTTGAACTGGTGATCTTTCTATCTCAACCTCCTGAGCCCCTGGGATTACAATCGTACACCACCGCACCCAGCCAGATCCAACTTTTTAAAACAGTGGAATCAAACTTTCCAAGAAAAGTTTGTTGCTTGAGTCAGTCATGTTTGCATGAAAAGGAAAAAGAAATGTGATTATTGAAGAGAACCATCTTTAGAAAACTGACCAGATGAGTTAAGTGATTTCTGATTAAGTGATGTGAGAAATTGATTCTGGTTGTTTTTAGTGTATTTTTGTTTATATTGATAAAATCATGATAGTTGCATTGAGCTATCCTGTCCAAACCTATAACCACTGGCCTATATTTAAGTGTCCTAAATGGGTCAAGGGTAACATAGGTTTCATCTCTGCAACTAAAAATGTCTTGAGCTCAGTTGATAGAATGCTTGACTCACATGCACTAGGCCCTGGGTTCAATCCCCAGCACCACACACACAAAAAAAAATAGTGACAAAAATGTCTTGGCAGTAAGCCTATATTCATTACTTATAGGTACTTTGAAATCTGTTTTTCATTTTTACTATTTTAAAGTCAAAATTATCAGAAAATAGGTAAAAACAACCAAAGTGCACAACGTTCATACTAAAGAATTGAATACATTTACTAAAATTGCTAAAAGTGTGTATGCTCATGTTTCCATGTCTGCTATTTCAGCAGCTCTTTCAAGTATTTATTGTTGTATCATGTATCATCCCAAAACACAGTGGTTTAAAAAATATCAGCCATTTTTTATATTCATGATTTGGAGCAGGGTTTGACAGGAAGGACTCATCTCTGATCCACATAGTGTTTGCTGGAGTGGCTTACCTGGGGCTGGAAGCTCCAAGATGGATCACACATATCTGGCATGTCAGCTGAGGTAGCTGGAATATCTAGGGGTGGCTGGACCTCTTTGTCTGTACATGTCTCATCATTCTATAAACTAGCTTGGGCTCCAGACATGGTGGCTGGATCCTAAGAGGACAAAAGCTGAAGCTCTAAGGCCTGCTAAGACCTGTTTCCAATGTATTTCATTGGTTGAAGCAAGTCACAAGTCCAAGATTGGAGGAGTGGCATCCAGGTACAGAACTGAGGAGCACTGTTGGTAGCCATCTTTGGAAATGATACACAGACCACTTTGTGGCCCTAGCAATTCATGTCTCTTCCACGTGCAAAATACACTCACCTCTTCCCTCAAAAATTAATTTATAAGTTCCATTACATGAAAGGTTCTATGTCTAGGACTGCTTCATCTGTATCAGCTGAAGATCTGCATGAGGTGCCCATGTGGGCTTCTCTTGATATGGATACACATATACTAAAGGCTAGATATATGTCTCTGCACACAAACTCTAAACATGCAATGTTAAGGCAGGGATAAGATAATTACAGACACTTTTGTTCAAAAAGGGGGAAAGGGACAGCACATTTTAGTCATTAGTCTATGATAATTCTGAATCCAGCCTGGCAAGTATCACCAGTTTCTCCAACTCTGCAAACAGGAATGTGTCTAGACTAGGATCTAGTTCTTTTCCCTAGGCATTGTTTCCCAATCTGTTGCCCTCAAAAGCCCTTTGCTCCACCTTCTGACCATCTCACCATCTGTGTCTGTGTTCTTGAGATTCTAGGTACTAAACCCAGGGCCTCCTGCATGCTAGGCAAGAGCTCTACCACTGAGCTGCACCCACCCTCGCCCAGCCCATGTTTTTTTTTCCCCCACAAAAAATAATCTGCACTTCCTTTAGACTTCCTTTCTTAGTCTGCTTACTGCTAGTAGAATTTAAAACCACAGAGACCTCATTTCATTTTAAACCATCTCTTTCCTGTTTCAATCCAGCATGGTCCAGGCCCTTAACAACTTTTAGATGTTCCACTGAATTAGCAAAAGAATACATACCACAAATAACTTGCAGACTCATCTTAATTTTTGCTGGACTACAATCCTGGGTGCCCCAGGTCTTCACCCTTCAAATTGCCAGGAGCCTATTCTGTAGTGTTTTAGGAGAGGGTCAGTCAGGTGTGGTCACAAAAGACAGAGGAGAGTTTTAGAAAAACAAAGTTTAGTATACTCTTAGGTACTATAGACAAAAGGCATGGAATACTACACAGACTATATGGAAATACACCAGAGTGTTCAAGAAGCAGGAAGGGCAGGGCCAAGAGAAAAGTGCAGGCCAGAAACTATATAGATATATCTTTGGAAAGACAAGACAGGGCAGGATAAATAGTTCCTGACTGACTAGTTTGAATAATTTCTTCAGACTATAAACTGAAAGAGGTGACTCCTGGCTACCTGGTGCTTGGTTTGGGATGATTAAGGCAGGGGAATCTTGCCTCCTGGGGTGTATGGCCCAAACAGAGGAGATCTGGATTTAGACTCATTTTTTTGCATATCAAAGGCATGCCCCTGACGAGTTCTGAGAGGCATTTGTAACCTCTAAGAATTAACTAGCCCAGCTAGTGGCAGTCTCTGACCAGCCAGAAAGGTTTTGTGGAATTGTAAAGACATCATAATATATTGGAAAACATTTTAAATTACATATATATTATGGAACTCTTTTGTCCAGCTGAGAAGTCTACAGTGCACCCACCCCTTAGAGGCCATCTCTTTGAGAATATTTGCTGAGTGCAGAGATCTCTTTATTTCCTCTAAATTCTGCATGAAAACTGAACATCTCTGTCTTTAGTTCATCTTTTTCATAACACTCTATATACCATGAAAGCTTTGATCAACACCCTAAAATTCTCAGCCCAATCCACAGGTTCGTTAGTTATATTATTTGTCTTTCGTTTTACAGCAGGTGGTAGTGTTGCTGTGAAGTCTGACCTTACTTGATTTGAATAACCCTTTTGAAGACTCCAAAAACAGTTTATTTACTGTGCTTCTGGCCTTGAGGAAGGATGAGATTCTAGCTTTAATCACCATCCAGTCCCCAAGGCAGTGCCACGTGTCTTTATCTCAGTTATCTATTGCTATGTAACAAACAGCTCCAACATATTTTCCTTATTCTTTCCTGTGATTCTGTGTGTTGGCTGCATAGTTCTTTGACTCCAGTAGTGTCAGCTAGAATCATTCCACTTGCCTGGGAGAGTGGCTGGGGTTGGGCTGTCTGAGGACTGGATGTTTCTCATTCTCCCCATGTGGAATCTCATCATTCAATAATCTAACCCATGATTTAGGGCAGCTGGATTCCAAGAGGTTAAAAGTGAAAACTGTAAGACCTCTCAATTTCAGAACACTACTTTTGCTACATTCTATTAGTCAAAGCAGGTGACAGGCCAGCTCAGATTCAGGGAAGGGACAAAAGACTCCTGGTATAGTGTGCATGTTTACCAGATAGAGAGAATGTCAACAGTAGACTTTGGATATAATCTACTATAGCAGATTTGATAATGAGTGAGAGATGGTTCAGGTTGTCTTTCCTTACCTCTAGATAAGACCAGCACTAAGCCACTGAACGGAACAGAAACTGCAAGTTTTAATTGACTTAGAGAACCATTCAGTGACTAGCACAGGCTGCTTCATTATGAGAGCTCAACAGCTCTGTCCAACCCCATATACACCACCAAAAAGCCATGTGTGTCAATCACACAATAGGAAGAGTTGAATTTAGGATGTGGTGTCCTAATTATCTCTTTTCTAATATGCTATGCCTCAGCAATGCTGGATTTTTCTTTTTAAGTATAAAGTGACCTTTGCTACTCTCCTCCTTGCACTCCCACCCCCAGATTACTGTTTTTTTCTAGTCCTACCCTAAATCCTGCTTGGCCACCAGGATTCCTGCAAACAATCTAGACTTGGAGTTAACTGTGTTTGGAGGTCCTAGCACCCTGCAGCATTCCCCAGAGGTGCCCAGTAAGCTCATTTGCAGGATTCAAGGGGATTCTACAGGTTGAGGCAGTAGAGCAATGCTCTGTAGTTCAGTTTGCTCTGGAGACTGGTGTGAGGTAGTTCAAATCCCTGGAGCAGAGGCACTGAGATGGCTTCACAAGGTAAACTGGAATCCCTTCATGGGTGACCCCCTTTAAGAGGGACATAATCTTCCAGAACAATCTAACAACTTCTGGCTCTTTGCTTTTTCTTTCTCCTTCCTTTCTCCCTCCCTCCCTTTCTTCCTTCCTTTCATCCTTCCTTCCTTCCTTCCTCCTTCCTTCCTTCCTTCCTTCCTTTTAGTGGTACTGGTGTTTGAACCCAGGGCCTCCCACATGCTAAGCAAGCATTTCACCACTGAGCTACATCTCCAGCCTTTTCTTTTTAATTTTTTCAAAGTTGCTAAATTGCCAAACCTGATCTCAAACTTGTGATCCTCTTGCTTCAGTCCCCTGAGTAGATGGGATCACAGGCATGCACCCCTGGGCATGCTTTTAATATGACCTTCCATGCTAGTCCTTCAGGTGTGAGCTAACTCTTGCTCCTCAGAGGTTGGCCCTGGATTTAGTGGCATCTTTATTACCCAGAAAGATATAAGAAATGCAAGCTCTCAGCACAAAACCCAGCCCTGCTTGAATCAATCTGCATTTTGACAAGATCCTCAGGTGATTTGTGGGATCAAAAAAGTTTGAAAAGTGCTGAACCTTCATTCTGACTTTTTACTCTGTGAGCCCAGCACACATTCATAGGTATTGAAACTATCTACTAGAAAACAGTCATTAGGAAATGACAGGGTCTTTCTGTGTCATGCTTCCTTAAGTTACATAATGGAAGTAGTACCACCCTGCCTGACTTACACACACGGCAATGGGAAAATGGACAGCTGAAGTTAATTAAGTCTGCTTTTACAAGGATGCCTGGCACAGGTGCCTGACACACTAGGTGCTTGGTATTTGATAAGTAGATGGCAAATGGATTGCGTCAAAGGTAAATGAAGCTGCATGCTAGTTAAAGTGTTAAGAACAGATTTTAGTCAGTAAAATACTGACTGCACCAAAGAAGAGGAGTCAGCATAAGTCATCTTTGACCCATGCAAAGGTGGCTGAGAGTTTTGAAGAATGATGGAGTATGAAGGATAATGAAGCCAGAGCTTGAGCAGAGTCAGAGAAGTAGAAATCTATGAGAAGGTGAGAATGGGACCTTGGTGCCTGTGAAACCCATCTGAGTTTGTTAACTAACTGGTGCTTATGGAACTTAGGATCCTACCCTCCCACAGAGACTGGAGGATAGTCAGGTGTTGACTGACACAAATAGTAAATTCTTTTGGCAGCCTTAAACTTTCTTAGTCAGATACTTTAAATAGGGTCTTTGAACTATTGGACTCCTTGTTAGTGTTTGCTCATGTCTTTTAATGGAGCAGGGGCTATGGATGGAATCATCTGACCAAGAACACAGTTTTTACAAGTCAAGGTTGAGAACTAGTTGAGAAAGCTCAGAGGAGCCTGGCTTGTTTGGTTAAGGAGAGAATCTTCATCAATTGCATGACTTGAGAATAAATTAAACTGGATGTCACTGATGTAGCAAGATGCTAACACTTAGAAGGTTGGTCTAAGTCATGCTCTAATAATAGGCCTACTGCCAACAAACAGAATCTTTCAACTTGCTTCCAAAGACCTGGCTATTGTTGAACTTGCATGCAAGCCTTGAGGAAGAGAGCTAGTTGAACTAATATCTCCTAGTAGAATTGTACTGCTCATGCCTAAAAGATGCCTCTTAACTGCCTTTCTTTCTACTACTAGCACCACACTCCTTAACAGTTTAAATCCAGTTGGCTTTCTTTGAGTTCAAGTCCAGTTTCACTTTGCCCTTTACAAGGGAGAGATCTGCATTTGTAAATATAAAGGATAGAAGGGTTTGATTTACTTTGAGAATTAAATGGATTCAAGGGGCTGTGAGGCTCATCAAATGAATAGCTCACCCCACACTACCTATTCCTGGCCATGTCCTATGGAAAATGGTGTGGACCAGGGAGGGAACTATGTTTGGGGGCAGTGTGTTCCAGTGTCTGCAAGGGCAGGAATGTTGCCTTCTTCTGGTCTATTGGTGGCCAAGTGATTGCTCTTGTGTAATGTCTTGTATTTACTAGGTCCTCACTGGCTGAGGGGCAGGCATGGACTGTGGTCTTTGAATAAAGAACAAGCATGCAGAATGGAGTGTTATGGTGCCTTTTTTGCCCCCTCCCCACTCACTTCCCACAACCCCTGAAGCAGTATGCACAACAGGGCATAAAGTAAAAGGTCCAGGAGAACTTATCTAACTACCAAATCTTTTAGGCATTTAAAGATTATTTTTAAAGATCCTAGTTCCCTTTCTTCCTCCCTTTTCACTGTGCAGCAATCTGGAATGGACAAAGGAAACAAGTACTTGCTGCCATCATTTCTCTTTGGGTATGATGCAAGGACCCCATATCCTATTTTCTTCAGAAACCATTTTACTCCCACCACCCTGCTAAGAAGGCACTAGCTGAAAGCCAGTATGTTTCTATTTTAACCTGATTTTATCTCCCCAATGGCAAAGGAAATTCAACACTCTACTCAATATTGCAAACTTAGAGCAGCCATTGTTTGTGCCTGTGAGTATGCTTTTAGTTTTACCAGGGCCTTGTCAATACTGAGATAGATACTGATTGGCTCATTGCACATGCACACACACACACACATACACACACACAAAAAATGTACACACACAATGCTAGGAAAAAATGTTCACACCATAATTACTCATGTGAGCTTAATTTAAATTTTAAAATGTTCTGGTATAAATACTATTATTCAAAATATATGTGATAATAAATATTGGCTCAGATTCAGAGCATATTGAATATATATACATATGAAATATTTTTATTGGAGAAAATAGTCATACATGGCATTTATTTCCAAACCAACAGAGCCTAACTAGTTCTAAATGGGTCTATAAATGGCAAACTGATAAACAAGAACTATAACCCAAAAGCAGCCCATCTATTTATTATAATAAGCAAAATGCACCATGAAATGGTATAGGTAGTGGCAGATAGGTCCAGCTTCACAAGAAACAGATGCGAAGGAACATGGTACAGTGAAATCTGTCTTTCCTCTGGACAAGTAGCCATTGTGTAACAGCGAGTGATGGTTGTTATTAACAGGAATGATGAATGCCTGCTTTTGTTTTATTTGCATGAAAATAGACACATTGGTTAAACATGTGTACCTCCAAAGCGTTGCTGTTTTGCTTCCCACCCTGAGAAAACCCTTTTGTCTTTCTTATTTCTCACTGGTGAATCTCATTGTATCTGTTTCCCTCTGTGCTGATGGAAACTGGACAGTTAGGCTATGTTACAACCATGCTAAGGGCTAGTGAGATGTGCAGTTCCATGGTAACCGTATTTTACAACTTAATTAAAATACATGTTCAGGCAAAAGCTTTTTGTTTCTTTTTGTCAGGATGATGAGTTTAGCCAATAAACTATTGAAATTTGTAGGACATTTTGATTGCTGATTTATGAGATAAAATGATGGGAATTTATGAAATCAAAACTGTTCAGAAAAAGCCAGGAATATGAATGACAAAGGCTATTAGTAGAGCTACCTGATTCATTGGGTAAAAACATCCCATTCGTTATGAGTTCACTGTAAGGAAACAAATAAAATAATTAATAAGCTGCAACTACTGAATCTTGCCAAGATGCATTGATGCTAAATCAGTTAGATACTGGACTCCCAGAGAGCCATGATTGCCAATTGATGATATATCACAATTGTTTGATTTTGAAAAATTATGATTTAAATTGAACAGGACTTGTTCAAGTTAAGAGTAGCATGTACGAAAGCTCAGTAATTTAGGAGGTCGTTTTGGAAAGCACAAGTCCAGGTCCTCTCTCTACACAGTTAAATTGTTAGCAGATCTTAGGAAGAGTGTAGAAATAAGCCAGGAGAGTAGCTTAGGTTTATTTTACATACTTAATAAATGTATGACCTTGAGCGAGATGCTAACTTTCTGTACCTCAATTTCATCATCATCAAAAGTAGGATGATTACACAACTTATGTTGCTGCTGTGTAGATTAAATTAGTGAATATATGGAAAGTGTGGGAAACAGTGTTTGACTATTTATTGCCTATAGAAGTGTTTACAAGTACTGTGAATATTGCCACCACTCACAGTCTCTTGTTTGTGTACACATTACAACTCTAATTCAAGTCAGGTTAATTCTATTAACCAATTATGAGTTCTAATTATGTGCTCTACTGTGCTAGATACTGGGGTGGTTACCATGTAAAATTAAAAGGTGATTACAGTATTGGTAATCACCAGTACTGACAACAGTAAGACTCTGGGGTAGATAAGAAGGATTAGGAAAATTACCATTATATATAAAATTTTTAATTTGATTGATTAGTTAAAACTCTTTATGCATATGCACACACATACACACATGCACTTTGTCTTGTTCTCATGCACCTGCTCATTAGCCCTTGATCATTGTACCCACTGAAAAGCATCTGCTCTATCCTTGGGGATACAGGTAGCCTCTTCAGTTTTGGTAAAGATCTGGAGGACTGGCCATACATTCACCACTCCAGAAAGTCCCATTCCCAAGAATTTTATAAGCTCAAGAATACCTTTTTTACCTCTCCATTTGTGGATCAGTCATTATCTAGTAAAGTTGTTATCCTGTAGGATTTTAATGTATTTGATCTTAGAACAGTATCATTTCATAGAAAATAACCCAAGTCTATATTTGCTGAGATTAAAAACAAACAAACAAAAAAACCATACATATCCCTCTGGACAATGGACATCTTCAATCTTGAACACATGGGAAGTAACATGTTCTTCTCAAATCTAGAGTTTTTTGTTTTGTTTTTCTAGTGCAGGACATTGAATTTAATGGACACGACTCTGTACATAAGCTTAGAGCAGGAATAACAGTCAATATTCCATGAAGATTTCAACTTCTATGAAGATGTTTAAGAAAAGTCTACCCAGAATTCAAATTCAAATTATTCTTCAGTGTTTAGGTGAAGGAAGGAGAAAGAAAAATGTGCATATTTCTAGGCAGATTCTCAACCTCCACTACTGACACGGTAGTTTCCAACCACAACTGTCACTCAGAGTCACTTGGGAAGCTTTAAAAATAGACTAATGCTCTGGTCCACCCCACACGAGTTAGATTAGAATATTTGGAGAAGGGCCAGGCTTTGATACTTTCAACAAATACCTAAAGGTTTCTGCTGGGCAGGCAGGATTGAAAATCATTGTTTGAAACCATCCCAGTCTAATAAACATTGTTCAGTTTTTCTCACAGGGTCAGGTCGGTACCTTCCTCTCCTTGTTTGTCAACCTAATTTTGCTTGTTTCAATTTAATCCTGTTTATTGCAGTTGTTCTTTCAGTGATGATGTGAATGGGTAGCAGCTTATATTTGAGCATTTCATGGATTCCTGGATCAGGGGACCTGTGCTACATTTATTCTTGTGGCTTTGTTGTCTAGTGCGTAGTCAGCCAGAGGAAGAGGAAGCTAAATGGTTGTTGATTTGAAACAGTTATGACTCTTGAGCCTTTTCATTTCCAGCCAAGTATGAGTTCAGTAGAACTCCTGGTGCAGTGTCAGTGTGAAGCTAGCATAACCTTACAGAAATTGTCCCTTTGTTTTAAAATAGCATATTTTTCCTGCCACAAATCAACACTCAGTAAATGCTTATTTATAAATTAGCATTCTTCCATTTGAAGTGTGGCAACTAAATGCTTTCACATGTGCCTGTTACTGGACAAACATTTATCAAGGTACCAAGCTATCTGCTGTGGATGCAAAGTCAAAGAAGTAATGATCCCTGCCCCACCCCTAGAGCTCAAAGGGTATGATGAGAGAGACACACAAACCATGCACAAGAATTCAGAGTAGAAGAACAGCAACACAGGGAGCTACCAGAAAATAAGCTTGTCAATGTTTGCCTCTGCTGAGCTCGCAGGCTCCCGTGGATTCCATTCCTCACGAAGTCTGATTCTTTCCTGATAAATCCTGCTGCTGCTTTATGCTTCCATTTCCCTGTCTGTTGAATAAGTCTGACTGGCCTCTTGCTTGCTTGTCAGAGTATTTTCAAGAGAAATCATTATTCTGATTTAAACTCACAGGCAACATCACATCATTAACAAGACTTTAACCTCTATGATTCCTTTTAAATCTGGGCATATAGATGTGAATAAACCATTAGCCCAAAGAAACTCTTCTCAGTTCTTTAAATTAAATAATGACTTTCCTTAAGGTTGTCTTATATGAGTTTTGTTTGTGTGCTTATTTGTTTTCTCTTCTACATTTTCTATTTCCCTATGGTTATCTTTTTCAGTACTTTCTTTTAAATAAAATAGACTTGATTTTGTATTATAATAGCAAATAGTCAATATAAAACACTTAATAAACTATAGAGAAATTAAAAAGAAAGAAAATTATCCACTTGCCCATCAAAAATGTTTTTGACAGTTTGATATTTTATGCATAATTTACACACATAATGCTCATATTAAATAAGGAAATTTGTACCTTAATTTTGAACTCATCATGATAACATAAGCACATTTCCATTTTATTAGAAATACTGGTAAACATTTTTAATTAACTGCAAAATATGCATTGGAGTAGATTCACCAGATTAAATTCATATAACTATTTCTCTTTATTATGGGGCATTAAAGTTCCCCCCTTTTCTGAATAAATGCTTCTATAGTAAATATCTTTGTTCAAAGTGATTTTTTTCTTTTTGTTAATTTACTCAGGGTCAAGTCTCAGAAGTAAAATTAGAGGACTAAGGATCCTGAGCTGCTTTAGGACCATGGGATTTTCAGGGAGCATGTGGAGCATGCTCTTTGTCATTCCCTGGGTTGCTGCAGTCTCGTCAAACGGAGATTTTGAAGAATTCTGCCCCTGTTCTGTGTGAGTTCCTCTGCCCACTAGGAACAAGTAATTGTGGAAAAGTTCTGGCCCCAGTCACACCTCTTTTTTCTGTAGCAAAGGGATGATGCTGGGCTGGGGATGCCACTCTTTTCCAGACACTGCTAAATGACAGTGCTAAGATAACATCGTCTACCTATCCTTTGTAGCTAGAGTGTATGCTCAAGCAACCCCCAAATTTTCTCGCTTCCTTAGGATTTCAGCTTCTCAGGGCCTTGTTACAAACGTGCTGCTCCTCATGTTAATTCCTTGCTATTTCCTGGCTCATACTGGCATTATGAGCCTATTCATCTCTCTCCATCTGCCCCTGACAGGGATGGCTGTGTTCATGCTCGTGGGATGCATAATTGAGATAACCATCATTAGGCAGGATCTTGATGATTAATTATCCAGAATAATTAAACCTCCCAATAATATTAACAAGTATATGGGCAGACTGCTCATCTTCATAGCACACGCTTTCTGATGGTATCAAGTGGGTAATCCTTGTCATTCATTGCCGAAAAGTGGGTATTCCCAGCCAAGGAGCTAGGCCTGTGGCACAGTGTCAGCTCCTAAAGCTCTTATTGATTTATGAATTCAAGACGTTTATGATGAAAGGCAATAGACACACCTTTGGGCTTTAGATGAAGAAGTCTGTACTTCCTGAGAGTTTCTGAGGGTCCGGCTACTATCCCCAACTCCACCACCTGCCTCAAGCCCCAAATAAACTCATGGTACTCCCCACTGTTGTATCTCACAAATACCTGGATTCCCTCCAGTTTTGTTTTACTTTTTTGTCATTGAACTACTCTATCTCAGGCCACGTTATCTCTCACCAAACCCTAACCAACTTTTTAATTGTATTTTAAATCCTCCAGATATATATGACCAATACACACACACACACATAGACCTTTTTTTTTTTTTTATGGTATGGAGATGGAACTCAGGGTCTTGCACATGCTAGGTAAATGTTCTCCCACTGAGCTACATGTTCACCCTACAGCAAAAAGTTTGTGTAAAGTCCTTCAGAGGCCCACACTGCTTTCTAGATGAGGTCAGAACTTCGTGCACTCTTGAGCCTTTTTCTCCCACCTGGACTCTTCAGTAGGTATCTGTCTGGAATATTCATGCTTCCCTTGTTTCCTATGGGGAATTTTCCCTGAGTGCCTTAGGCTGGTTATCTGTTTCCCCCTAGATCTGTACTTCCTCCATCCTGGAATTTGACACATCAGGCTGCATTTGCTTCCTCATTTGCTTCTTCCTCTTGTGATATCCAACTTATCCAGTCCCTGGCACATAGTAGGTAACTGGTAAATGTGTGAATTTGCTTAGAAGACACTTCTTCCCATTTCAGGGGCATTTGAAAATAAAAGTTGACACTGACTAATATACAAGTAAATAATATATTAATATTTATATCCTTTTGTGTATTTGTTCAGTGTTTCAGTTTGTATCTTATAAACTGAAAAATATAAGTAAATATGTACAACATCAATTTTATAGCAAATTGAACTAATTGATTAAATAAATTAATGAAATGAATCCAAAGGGATCTGTGTACATATGATCTTATCTCTTTAGTCACAAATTTCAATAAATAAATAAAGTGTATTGCTTCAAAAAATGCAATGGTTTAAAATAAATCCTAATTTTTTTTTCTCATGACTATCATTGAATATTTAATGTTTCATAAGTCATATTTCATTTTAATTTGATTTAAACTTTCTTTAAATACACATTTATATTAATATTATATATGTGCATAAGTATGCATGCATACTAAGGTACATATAATGTATGTGTATGTAAATGTGTACTTAAGGGAAGATAATAGCAAAAATAGCACAATAGCATATCCAAGATGAATCCTCTGCATTTTTCCATACTCATAGAATCATAACCCCACACACACACACACACACACACACACACTGGTGCTTATGCTTCTTTGGGATACATTTTTAGGTATGAATCTCCTGGGTGGGAAGAAGCAATATGTTAGAGTTTCTTTTCCCCAAATTGCTAACAAGAGTTAATGTTGATGCTCTTCATTTTTTTTTTTTTTTGCAGCCTCTGAGTGGCAAGAGATTGAGCTCTTTACTGTTCTGCTTAAAGCTTTGCTTGACTACATAAAGCATCCCTTTAGGTCTGCTGAACATGTAGGCTTGCTTTCCCTAGGCATGCCTATTCTCATACTTGGCCTCATATTTTATTGGATGGTTTACCTTATCTTATTAATTTTTAATACATTTTGAAGCATATAGCTATTAACCCTTCATGTCTTATTTGCATAACAAATATCCCAAATGTTGTTTTCATTAACTTTGTGGTATCTTTTTTAAAATTGGTTCCTTTTATTTATTCATGACAGTAGAATCCATTCTGGCATAATTATACAAGCATGGACTATATCTGTTTCAAGTCAAACCCCATTATCTCTCCTTTCCCTTCCTCTCCCTCACCCTCTGCTCCCTTCCCTGTGGTATGGGGTCTCTCTCTCTCTCTCTCTCTCTCTATATATATATATATATATATCTCAATATATATCAAGAGTGTGTGTGTGTGTGTGTGTGTGTGTAAACTAATATCTTTTATTACTTCTATATATCTACCTTATGTATTCATTTTTTTTCTTGTTTTGTTTTGGTTTTGGTTTTGTGGCTGAACCCAAGATGTTAGCCCGGCGATGCTCCTGCAGAGACTCTGGAGGAGAATCAGTCCTTGTCTTTTCAGTTTCTGGTGACTGCCAGCATTCCTTTGTGCTACATCCTGCAGTTTTTCCAGGCCAGTGTGTTCAAATCTCTGGCCTGTCTTCACATTGATTTCTCCTTTAGTTATGTCAAACACCCCCACCCCCACCCCGCGCACCTGTCTTGTAAGTATACTCATGATTGCATTTAGGATTATCCTCAGATAATCTAAAATAATCTCATCATCATAAACTCTTTAATTTAATCACATCCACAGAGATTTTGTTTTTAAATATGCTAATATCAGCAGGTTCCAGAGATTAGGATCTGATAGCCATGGGACCATTTTACAGCCTACTACAGCTTGGTCAAGATTCTCCCACTCCAAGACTGTTCACGTGGTTGCCTAGTTTTTAAAGTAGTAGTATGTCCTCATTCTAACTGTGGATATTTTACATGTGGTATAATCTAAAGATCCTTTCAATGATGCCAAATTTAACCATTTCCTCCTTTATACATAAAATTAAAATATAATCTTTGTTATTGATAAAAATTTGTGCATACCATTTCTGGATCCTCTGTGAAGCTCTCTTACACACTTAATTCTATTCTATTCTATCTTTAATTCTGTTCATTCTACTCTTATGCTTTTACCATGTTGACCACTATGACTTTTTAGTATGTTCTTTTTTATAACGCTGTAGATAGAGTTATCAATTTCTCTCTGACAACAGATATTGTTTTATTTCATGGTTTTGCTGTGAGACATTTACCTATTTATCATTTTCTAGAGAATAAATTTACTTTTTTTCTCCTCTGATATTAAGATTATCAAATAGTGAGTTGTTCAGTTTCCAAGGAGGTAATATTTGTTTTTGAGTTACATGTTAATGGTCTGTATTTTTTTTTCATTTTGTTAGATTATGAGCAGAGAATGAAGCACATAGAATATAACTTTTTGTTTTGCTGCTAGAGATTGAATCCAGGGGCTCACACATGCTAGGCAAGCACTGTACCACTGAGCTACATCCCCAGCCCTTTTTATTTTATTTTGAGACAGGTCTTGCTAAATTGCTGAAGCTGGCCTCAAACTTGAGATCCTCCTACCTCTCACTCAGCTTCCTGAGTAGCTGGGATTACAAGCATGTGCCACTGCTCCCAGCTCATTCATTATAACTTTTTATCAGATCTCTTTTTTCCTTCCTTCCCTCCCTCCTTCCCTCCTTCCCTCCCTCCCTCCCTTCCTTCCTTCCTTCCTTCCTTCCTTCCTTCCTTCCTTCCTTCCTTCCTTCTTTTTTTAGCCGGGGATTAAACCTACCCACTGAGCAACATCCTCAGCTCATTTTAGTTTTTGAGAAAGGGTCTCACTAAGTCCCTGAGGACCTTCCTAAATTACTGAGGCTGACTTTGAGCTTGTGATCCTCCTGCTTAGCCTCCCAATCTGCTGGGATTACAGCATGCCTGGCTACTTGTTCAGACTTTCTTAATGGCAGTTACAAGACAGACTTTTTAATAAATGTTCCACAGACGGACAAAATGTGGTCTGAGGGGATATGATATATAGAATAAGAAATATATAAAATGTATGCACATGATCAAGTTTATTGATAATATTATTTAATTTTCATGTATTCTCATTTATTTTCTTTTAGATCTGCCCAATTTGGGAAGATGTATTTTGCAATGTTATATTTGTCAATGTTTTAATTGCATTAATATTAATATTTGCTCTATATATTAGCTGCTGTGCTGTCTGATGCCTATCAGTTTATTTACTGTCCCAGCTCCACAAAGTTTGCCATTACATAATAATGGCCTACTTTTTCATCTAGTGCTTTAAGTTCTCCCCTGCTCTTCTTGTATTCTTTAATGATATTACTTATCCTGTTGGTTGCAGATCACTGTTTCTTAAATTTTTTTTTTTTGCATTATCACTTTACCTAGTGGATACCATTTCTGGGTCCTCTATGAAGCTCTCTTACGCACTTAATTCTATTTTGTATCCCTGTAATCCCAATAACTGAAGAGACTGAGGCAGGAGAATTGCAAGTTCAAGGCCCATCTCAGCAACTTAGTAAGACCCTGTCTCAAAATAAAAAATAAAATGAGCTGGAGATGTGGTCCAGTGGTTAAGCACCCCTGGATTTAATCCCTGCTACCAAAAACAAAACAAAACAAAGAACCTCATTCATTATCACTTTACCTAGGAACCCTTTTAAGACTTTTTTCTGTTAATCTTCCCTCCCTTGTGAATTTTTAATACATAAATATACTGTATATGTAGTGTATGTGAAACTGTGTGTTAATGATAAGAAGAGTGCTTTAATCAGCTTTTTTGCTTCTGTGACTAAAAGACCTGACAAGCAGGATTAGAGGAGGAATAGTTTATCTAGGGCTCACAGTTTCAGAGGTCTCAGTCCATAAGCAGCTGGCTCCATTCCCTAGGACTCGAGGTGATGCAGAAAGAGTATAGCACGGGGAAGTGGCTCACATGATTATCAGGAAACAGAGAGAGAGACTCTGCTCTTCAGATAGAAAATATAAACCCCAAAGGCATGCCACCTCCTTCAGCCACACCTTACTCACCTTCAGTTACCACTCAATTAATCCCCATCAGGGGATTAATTCACTAATTAGGTTAAGGCTCTCATAACTCAATCATTTCTCCTCTAAACCTTCTTGTATTGTCTCACACATGAGCTTTTGGGGGACACCTCACATTCAAACCATAACAGAGAGTAACATCCATCCTCACCCAACAACCAGTTTTCAGCCCCACTGGGACAATATCACCTCCATTAGAAATGCACATGATAGCCCGGTGCAGTCGTAGTGGTGCACACCTATAATCTCAGCAGCTCAGGAGGCTGAGGCAGGAGGATCACAAGTTCAAAGCCAGCCTCAACAACTGAGAAAGACCCTAAGCAACTTAGCAAGACCTTGCCTCTAAATACAAAATTAAAAAGAGCTGGGAATGTGTCTTAATGTTTAAGTGTCCCTACGTTCAATCCCTGGTACAAAAAAAAAAAAAATTGCACGTGATAGATTTTCAGTAGACCTCCTGTTATGTGTCCTTCTATTTTTTTTTTTTTTTTTTTTTGGTGCCAGGGATTGAACTCAGGGGCACTCAACCACTGAGCCACATCCCCAGCCCTATTTTGTGTTTTATGTAGAGACAGGGTCTCACTGAGTTGCTTAGAGCCTCGCCGTTTGCTGAGGCTGGCTTTGAACTCACGATTCTCCTGTCTCAGCCTCCCAAAGTGCTGGGATTACAAGCGTGAGCCACCGCACCCGGCTGTGTCCTTCTATTAAGAATCCTTCTTTTGGGCAAATGTTCCAAGATCTATACCTGTAATATTTCTCACCACTTATTTCTTCTCCCTTTCATCTTCTCTAATAGTCTTCAGTATTATTTACTATTTGGTTGGACTCCGTCCTTAAATCTATTTCTTATGTGAGTTTTAGAGGCAATGTAGTCTCTTAATCTGTGTATATCCACAAACATTTCTTTCTTTTACTCTAGCTGGTAAAATCTTTGTATGGGGAAAGGATTTTTGGGTTTGAGTCTTGTCTGTCATAGAGCATCTCAGTGTTGTAGGTCGTTAGTTCCAGGCCAGTCTCTCAGATAGGTTTGCCTTGATAGGTAACTTTTCCTTTTGGCTGGAAGTTTGTAAGAATTTTTTCTCTTTCTCTCTTTGATTTTCAGTTATTTTCTAGAACATGCCTACTAGATGTGTGTCTGCCTCAAAAGCACCTCTTCAGGTATCTTTTAACTCTTCTTAGATTCAGGTCTATCCTCAACAACTTTTTTTTACTATTTCAAACTTACTTACTTTTCCTTAATTTACTTGTGAGCCTTTTTCTCCCTTATCTTCCTTGTGTGTGTGTGTGTGTACATGCATGTGACTGCTTGGAGATATTTCTTCCATTTGGTGCTCAGGTCACTAATATGAGCCTCAACAATGCTCATACTGTTCTTTAATTACATAACAAAATGGTCACGTAGAGAGAATGCACTGAATCAAGAAGAGAAACACAGGCCTTACTTTGCCTTCAGCAAGCTGTGCAAACATCAGCACAACATTCAACTTTCTTGTCCCTCTTTGTTCTCATTTTGAAAGCAAGGAGATTAATAAACTATGGATGGCTAACATATCTTCCAGCTATGACATTCTCATTTTGTATGATCTCAGTATCTTGAAAGTTCAGTATCTTGAAAGTATCATACCTCACTAGGAGAAGTGGGTAAAATTCAGTGTTTTTCTGGTTTTGTTCTCTGAAGTATAGAGATTCTGCATAGGATAACAGAGAGGGATAAGAGAAGGTGTTAAGCTTAATTTTTTATTTGAACAAAGAATTCAGATGCTAATGCAAGCTCAAAAACCACTAGCATATTCTAAATAATCCTCAGAACTCAACTTATTGAGTATGATTTTCTTCTTGTTTCCTTTTGATATTTTTGCTTTTCTGCTTCATGTTATATTTGGGCATTTCATCCTCTCCATCAGTTGTTTTGGGTCAACAGAAGCTGGCAATGTTTATAACCCTGTGTTCTTGGGATTGAAGGGTACCAGAATATGCTCCCCCACTAATAATCTGTATACCAAAGAGGAATATGTCTTTTGAGCTAAAAGCAACTGAGAACCAATAAATGCAGGAGAAGCTCTTTACCAAACTGCCTAAAGCTCTCCCAAACTGCCTAAAAATAGAGTATATATTTTCCTTTTGCAAAGGAAATTTACATTGATAAAGGAAACTTCCATTTGTAAAAATTATCTCTATATTAGGAAGAGAACTACTCCTGAAGACAACTCTTATCACCTGAGAGACCTATATGGACAATAGCAAGACATCCCTAATTTTCCACTCCTCCTCTCCCCTCACTTTCCTATAACTTGCCTTACCTGCCCAGAGGCTCCAAACCCCTTTTTCGTTGTTTAGCCTAAGATGGTATAGAAGCCTTAATCGTCTATCTTCTTCTTCAGTCTCACTTCTTTCTGGGGAAATGTGTGTATGTACATACATAATTTAAATTTATTTTTCTCTGATTAATCTGTCTTTTATCTGTTTGATTCATGGGCCTAGGCAGTGAACCTAGGAGGGTAGAGAAAAAGTTTACTTTTCTCCCTATGGAACTGGAAGGACTTCCTATGTTAAGCAGCTATTTCAAAGTCACCAAAGAGCCAAACCAGACATCTGTCCTCAAACTGTAGCTTCCTCCACAGGACTATACTGTCCATCAAAATATTTTTGCAGTCTTCATAAAAAAAATGACTTAAAGTAGGTCAGCATGCCTGAGCCACTTTGAGATGATTTATTTAAGTTGGTTAATGTTTTTCAACCAAAAGAGCAAAATTTTAAATTGCTGGTGTTTAAAAGCTAAGGTGCTTTTGTTATTCCTTTATTAAAAAATGATGAGCAAATTTAACTCAGAAAACACTAAGCCTTAGTGCAGATCTCTGTATAGAGTAGGTGTTTAATACCTTTGGAAGTTATTACATTTTGAATGTCATAACAAAAATGACGGGCAGGAAGATGACACACTGAGAATGGGAAATTTAATAGAAGTTTCATGTCAAGCCCAAGGGCAGAAGTTCTACCAAGCCCAAGTTCATTTAGTGAGCGTTAATGATTAAAGTTTTTAAGATTTCTTGGTGTACCTTATCAGCACATAATAAAAGTAAAAATTTGCCTTATTAAATGGCAATCTGATAGTATCTGTAGATTTCAGCATTTGTACTTTCATTAATGTTTTAGTCTTTGTTTAAATTCCACTAAACACAGAAAGAATCAATTTAAGGCAGAAATCCAGAAATACAGACAAGTTAGATGATATTTTGTGTTTTGTTTGAGCTAAATATATTTTGAAAAATATTTTTCATAAGAGCAAAACTAAATTAATTCATTTAAAAGTACTGGCCTTCCTGACCATGGGGTCTCACCAAACACACCAAGTGTTTCTTTGTGAAATAGAAAATACAAACAGCTTTTGTGAATATGTGTTAATGGGTCTGCTCTGGCAATCTGGGCTATGCAGACATCACCAAACCTCCTTGGAGGAGGGCCTAAGCTGACAAGGACGGCTGTGTGATGTAGCCTCTTAATATATACTCAATATATATATCAATATATATATCATATACTCAAGCCTTTTATGGTTCAAGTCCTCAACTCTCCACAGTAAATTTAAAATTTACATACACATTTAAATGAACAAATGAGTAGTTATTTTCCCTCCCTTTCCTGTCTTTCTTTTTCTGTGTCTTTCTCTGTCTCTCTCTCCCTCTTTTTCCCTCCCTCTCCATGTTTGCCTCTTTGATAAAGAAAATGTTTATAACAGTCAATGCACTAACTCCATATACTGTGCAGGAATGCCTGGTTTGGGGTAGGCTGCCTCCAGGCACTGGGGTGCACAGGAATTTGGTTGCTTGTGATGATCTCCACTTTGAGCAATCTTAATTTCTGCTAATAGGGATACATGACATAGTGTGCAATTCCTATTCTTCTTCAGCACCTGGGGCCTATGGACCTTGGCTCTAGTGACCAGCTTCAGGCTAGAGCTCAGCTGGATAGTGCCAAATACACCATTCTACTCTCAGCTTTCACCTAGCACAGACATACCAGCACCCCCTAATACTGCAGAGCCACAGGCTCTTCATCTCTGGCTTTGCTCATTCCTAAGGCCAAATTGCAGGAGTCACTGTTTGCCTTCACATTTCTTCTCTTTCCTTGATCACCAAATCTTTTATCTATAATCATTGTCAACAACTCATTTTTATCAAAGCAAGGTAAGACTTTGCCTCTTGGGTACCCTTAAGACCCAAGCCTTTTTGCCTATCTGGCCCTTGAAGCTTTTGTATTTGTGGTCCAATAACAACAACAATGGGAAAAAAAAACAAAACACCAACCTGAAAAATCAATAAAAGAAGACCAGTTCCCTTTTATGATAAGGTGAAGGAGTCTATCAAAACACAAGGAAAAATAAATGGAATGATATTATGGTCTCCTGACCTGAGATAAGATAATTACTGTGGACATATCATTATTCAGAGTCTCCCTAGGATTTAAAATTATTATAACAATTATATGCTTGTGAAAATCCTATAAGGAAAACCTTTATTTTTTAGTTCACTTATTATTGTCTTTACTTTTTAAATTTTGTTTTATACTTTGTTCTAATTAATTATACGTGACAGTAGAATGCATTTTGACTCATTGTATACAAATAGGGCACAACTTCCTCTGGCTGAACATGGTGTAGACACACACCAGCAGTGTTATCATACATATATTTAGGGTAATAATGTCCATCTCATTCCACCGTCCTTCCCATCCCCACCCCCCCCACTCCCTTCTGCACAATCCAAAGTTTTAATTCACTTGTTTTTAGGCAGAACATTAGTTGAATTCAGTAAAACAAGTTTTAAACAAGAGTAATTCAAATAAATTGCTGATTAGTGTCCATAAATCCCTCCAACAATAGCTAATACTTAAGAGATACTTCTGATTAACTTGTTTAATTTCACAAAAACCTTTTGAAGTAAGTATTATTATTATCTGAATTTTACAGAGAAAGAACCTGGAGATTAGTGAGATTAAGAAACACAGTTTGTAATTTGGAAAACCCCCCACAACCCAGGTCTTCCTGGGCCAAATGCAACTGTTAAATATTATGTACTACCTCTTTATGTGTAGGTAACTATAGATTTAAAAAGTAGAAGAAAGGTAGATTTGCATTGTAGCATTGAAATTATAATTGCAATGATTACTGAGTTGCACAATACTCAAAAAGACAAAATGTAACTATGTTCATGCTTCTATTCTTTATATAAATACTTGATAAAATTTCATAAATCTGTGGATACCAATTATTGAAGTACTTCCTTTTACAAGTAGAATTAACAGTTTTAACTTTTAATGAATTTATTTATATCTATTTAAACTGCAACATTTAAGTTTTCTGATTTTCTTTGTCTCTGAATCTTTTTACCAGGGCCAACGTCTTTTTGAAAAACTGCTCCAGCTGACTTCGCAAAATATTGAAATCAAGCTAGTGAGTGATGTGACAGCTGATTCAAAGGTATTAGAAGCCTTGAAATTAAAGGGTAAGGCCAAGGTTGATATGCTACTTTACCACTAGGTATTCTGTTAAAATACTTTGAATTTAACTTAAAATAACATATAATTTCTTTATAATCAGTACATTTCACTTAGTACACTTCTTATTTCTTGTTTGAAAAATAGCCTGATTAAAGCTTTTAAATGAGGAAACTAATCAATACTACTGGAATTTTAAAATATATGTTTCATATTAGTTTATGCAAAATAACTACTGGCCATTAAATGATAATTAATTGGTAAGAAGAATCTTTCTTCTCTGAACACCTCAATGATGTAATTAGAAAAAAGGATCACTTCTCATTAAAACAATGAATTTCTCTTTTTCTCTTGCCCATCAAATGATGATCCTTTTTATGCTACATATTTTTTTTAAAATAATAAAGTTAGGTCTGGAAGTCTATGGAACACTGCCTAATTCCACAGGGAACGCCACTCACATGGCCATTTTGCAGTTGGGCTCACTGTGTCATGAAGACAGAATCATTCTAACATAACTTTCTTTTTCTGTATTCTTCTCTAACTGAACTCTCACTTCGAAATAGCTTTTAAATATTTATAAAAGTTTTTATCCAGAATTTACTAACTGTAGTCCTTTAAAAAAGTACTGGCACATGAGAACCAATGATCTTATCTAAGCCGCTAGATGTCAGTGAGTCTCAGGGATTCACCTGATTGGCCTCACGTCTCCTTCTGCTATTTGAACATTGTGTGCATGCTCACTTGTCTTCCCCACATCAAATGAAAATACCTTCTAAAATCTGGAACAGATGGGACTAAGTGGACCAAGTGGCCTGTCCTCCTGCAGAAGGAAAATGTGAAGTGATAAAGAATATTGAGCCTGTAATCCCAGCACTTAGGGAGGCTGAGACAGGAGAATTGCGAGTTCAAAGCCAGCCTCAGCAACAGCGAGGCGCTATCTCTACAGTCTCTACTCTATCTCTAGGGTCAGTGAGACCCTATCTCTACATAAAACACAAAATAGGGCTGTGGATGTCAATCTCCAGTACCAAAAAAAAAAGAATATTGAGGGGCTGGGATTGTGACTCAGTGGTAGAGTGCTTGCCTCACATGTGTGAGGCACTGGGTTTGATCCTCAGCACCACATAAAAATAAATACATAAAATAAAGATATTGTGCCATCTACAGCTAAAAAAAAAATAGTAAGCTTGAGCAAACAAATGAACCTTACCCTAGTCAGCTTTGCATCGTTTATAACAAAATACTTGAGATAATCAACTTAATAAGCTATTGTGGCTCATGGTGTCAGAAGCTTCAGGCCATGATCACTTGACTCTGTTGCTTTGAGACTGTGGTAGCACAATATCATGGAGGGAGCATGTGGTGGAGGAGGCCTGCTCATCTCAAGCAGACAGGAACTGTGAGAGAGGGACAGGAAGGAGCCCAGGGGCCCAATATCCCCTTCAAGGGTATGCTCCCATTTCCCGATTTCCTCCTAATAGGCTCCACTTCTTAAAGATTCCACCACCTCCCCATAGTACCACAGGCCGGTGATTAAGCCTTTAACGTATGGTCTTTTGGGGGATATTTGTCCAAATCATACAGTGAACCTGTCACCATACATAGCATTTTATTCTGTACATAGAAAAACAAAGAAAATATACAAGATATTGCTCGGTCTGAAAAGTTTCACTGTGTTTCTTGAGAAGCATACTTGTATGTCAGGAGAGAGGCACTGGGGATTAAATCCATGGGTACTTTATCACTAAACTACACCACAGGCCTTTTTGTTTTTTATTTTTGTGACAGGGTCTCGTTAAGTTGCAAAGACTGACCTGGAACTTGTGGTCCTCTTGCCTCAGCTTCTAAGTTAACTGGGATTACTAGCTGGGATTACACCCAGCTGCAGCAAAAGATTTTTGGAAAACTAGAAAATATCAGGTTCAGTGAATTGACGTCCTGGCTTAGAAATGTATTATTACTTTTCTCTCTTACGAGATATGAAATTGGGTTCCCACTATCTGAGATTTTAATAATCCAACACACATTTTAGGAGTGGATTACTTTTTGTTCACTGAGGGTGCTTACATGTGTAGGCATTTCTTATTAAATCTACTTGCATCTCCTTTGGGTTTGGTTGTTCTGGAAGTATGAAGAGCAGATGAGTTAGGAAGCGGGGAGGGAGTCTGAAAGTTCTGTTATTTCTTCAGTAAACATCCATACATCTTTTCCTTGCTATGGCCCTTACTAATTCTTAGAAACTCAACCAAAAGTTGAAACTAATGGGCACTGGGAAAATAAGCGACTGTTTTAGATGCTGCTGGATATGTATCTACCTGGAGATCCCTGGTCACTGTTTCTCCTGTTCTCCACCATGGCTTCTCATCTTGACTCAGAAGTGAGAAAGATCAACCATCCCCACCTTCCCAAACTATGACTTGAAGGTGGGATTGTTTTGGAACACAGCTCCCATGAAGTCCTTGAACCCAGGGAAGGATTTGATTTTACACAAGGATCCCTATAAATTCAAAACAGGTTTTACTAATCGTTTTCTTAATTTCACTTACCACCTCCATCTGCATCTCTCATAAACATATCCAATGCAATAGATTAATTTACCTCACATGCTGCTTCTCCCATCTGCCAACAATAGCAGCAATTGTCCCTTTCCTTGAGGTTCTATCTGCCCAGTCGCTCATGTTAGAAACTAAATAAAAATATATATGAACACACACACATGCACACACACACACACACGCACACATATATATATACATATATAAAATAAAATCTGCTCCTCAGTCTTTCTCCTAGATATCACCTTTTCTACTCAACTGCCACTGATCCATTTCAGATATTTAATACTTTTCCCAGGCTTTGCCCCACCATCTAATCTCCACACAGCCAGAGATTTTCCATAACATGATTATTGCCCACTCGCAGCCCCACCTAAATTGTATGTATGTGTGACTGTGCCTCAGTGTTAGGCAAAAATTGCTGTTGAAGAATAGCAGACATGAAGTAAAGATAACAAGTGGTAAGCAAACAATTCAGTGAAGTTTTACAAAGTACATACATTTGTATAACCTATTGCAAGCACCTCAGAAGGTTCCATTATTCATTCTTGTAATCAGTACTCTCTGCAGAGATAACCAGTCTTTCAACTTCTACCACTACCACTTGTCTTTCATTGATCTTTATATAAATTATATGATCAGAATCACAGAGTACATATTCTTTTTTTTTTTTTTTTTTTTTTTGGTACCAGGGATTGAACTCAGGGCACTCAACCACTGAGCCACATCCCAGCCCTATTTTGTATTTTATTTAGAGACAGTCTCATTGAGTTGCTAAGCATCTTGCCATTGCTGAGGCTGGCTTTGAACTCATGATTCTCCTGACTCAGCCTCTCAAGTCCCTGGGATTACAGGTGTGCTCCACCATGCCCAGCTGTACATGTTCTTTTATATCTGGGTTCTTTTACTCTATTTTTAGATTTATAAGACCCTCACATGTTGCATATAGTAGTAACTTTCTTTTACATTGCTGCATAGTGTTCCACAGTATGAATATAATACAATACATTTATTTTACAGATGATGGAAATTCAGGTTTTTCCCAATTTTTGGTTATTATATGTAATATTCTATGAACATTCTTGTACATATCTTTTTGGTGCCCATATATATGAATTTCTGTTGGATATTTACCCAAAAGTAGAATTTCTGACAGCACATAAACTATATGGATGTTAAACTTCAATAGGTAATGCCAGTCACTTTTCAAATTGTTGTAACAGTTTATACTATCACAGGCATGCTCCATACCCTCACAAAATTTGGTACTATTTTTAATTTTAGCCATTCTGATAAGTATGTATTGCGTTGTGACTTTAGTGTTCAATTCTCTGATGGCTAATGATGTTGAACATCTCATATGCTTATTGTCCATTTCTAATCACCTTGATAAGGTGCTTATTCAAGTATTTTGCTCAATGTTATTTTATTTTTTGTTTGTTATTTTCTGTTGGCCCATTCTTATTTATTATTTGTCTGGATTTGAATCCTTTGTTGGATATATGTATCTTCTCCCATTTGATACTGTTTTCATTCCTCTAATACAGTCTTTTGATAAGTATAAATTTTAAATTTTAATGAAACTGAGTTTATTAAGTTTTTCTCTGTTATGAGTACTTATTGTGTAAAAGCTATTTGTTATTAAAAGGTCCTGACAATATTCTCACTTGTTCTGTCATAGATGTGGTATTATTTTACTGTTCAGATTTAACTCTACTTAGATTAGAACTTAATTTCTGTATGGTGTGAAGTAGGGGTATGGGTTAATTTTTATTTATTTAAAAGCTATTGATTGAAAAAATCTTCACTGCATTTCAGAAGCATCCTTGTTAGAAATTAGGTGACTGACTTAATGTTTGGGTCTGTTTCTGGATTCTGTATTATGTTGCTTTGGTCTACTTACCTGTCCTAGGACAAATGCGACACTGTTTAATTACTGTGGCATTAAAATGCATGTTGTAGATGATCTAACATTTTCTTCTTTGTTTTTTACCTTTAAAACTGCCTTAGTTATCCTTAACCCTTCAGACTTAAAAATAAATTTAACTACCATTTTGCCACTGCTTAATATTACATTGATTCCAAGGGAGAATTAACATTAACAACATTGACTCTTCAGCTTCATGAATAAGAAAGGCTATCCTATTTCCTCTTAGTAGTACTTTAATTGCATCTCTTAGGTTGTTAATATGACATAAATTTCTAAATTATTTTTGAATGCAATGAAATTTCTGATTTCCACTGCAATTTCTATTTTGAATCATGGGCTATTTAGAAATGCAGTCCTTGCTTTTCAAACATCTAGGGGATTATTCTATTTACCTTCTTGTTATTTTCACTACAATCAGAGAATACAAACTTAAGTCACTTGAAATTTTTAGAATATTACTTTGTAAATTTTTATGTCTGGAACAAATTTGCTTTACAAATTCTAAGGCTTTTTAATACTTGCATTCAACTTTTAGTTTTTGTTTTTGCATTTTGTTAGCTCTTAGAGTTGTCTTGCCCAGGGAGGTAGTCTAATAAGCTTCTTCATCATAGCTGAAAAGTGGAGTAAATGTTCAGTGGCTTCTGTTTGCTTAACACATGATCCAAAATGGTTGAACTCAAAGATAAACTAAATAAGAGGGAAGATCATTTTTTGGATCCTGCTGCTTCTCTCTTCAAATAGGGTGTGCCAGTGGCTGCCCAAATTTGGCTTCCTGGGCGTGATCGTGAGGGTTCTCTTATGTCCTGTTCTCCCTACTCAAGCCTCCCAACAAATGCCAGTGATGCCTCACTTCTCATCAAACCTGACCCTGGTAAACCACAACAATATTCTTTAAATTTTATAGTTCTGATCAAGTTTTCATTTTTGATTGTATGTATTAGTCAGAACAAAGTATTATTTCTCAGCAATGCTCCTATATTTTTTATTCTTGTATTTCATAGTTACTGTTGCAATGAAATTTATAATTAAGAAGGTTTATTTTTAATTCTCCATCAAAATCATGGCAATGCAGTGAACTTTCTATAATATGACTACAATATTTAATGTCTCTGGAGCCTAGTAAAAATTTAAAACCAAGTCAGGATGTATTTATTTCCTTTTGGGAAAATTTGCTTTTATTTGTTCATGGTTGGATGATAATTTTTTAATAGAATGACTAATGAAATTAAAGTCATCAGAGATTTAAAGTCAGTGACTGGAAGTGAAGTCCGTGTTTCTTTCCTTTTCTTTTTCTTTCTTTTTGTAAATGCATTTAAAACTATTCAGGATCAGAAATCTCTCTTTTGGTCTCATTCTTATTTTTTCTGATTATTAATTCTCCAAGCATCTGAAAGTTAGTTGTGATTTCTCAAATACAATATACTTTTAAAGGGTTCTGTTTCCTAAAACCTGCTCCTCACTATGCCTGACACCCTCTCCGTCTTCATGTCAATTTGTATGTTCCTTTTCATTTTTCAAAGGTTTAAACCTTACCCACAATATTTTCCCATTAATCTTCATCTCTTTATCCTGATTGGTCTTACCATCTTCTTTCCCTCCATTATTCCATTTGTTATTTATTCAGCAACCATTTCTAGGATATCCATAACGTAGTGAGATTGATACAGGTGAAATAAACCAATCAAGGAGTTCCTGAAACATCTACAGAGTGATTTTGCATCAGTCCTTGATGCTCATGGTCTCCACTTGGCCCACATCATCTCTGCACTGGCAAAGTGCTCATGATGCTATGGAACTTGAAGATTCAAACAGAATGCTCTACTATGATCTCTTTTTTTCTAATCAGAATTCCAGTCTGCTTCTTTTTGAAGCTTACCTGCAAATACGAAAGGAAGATGATCATTCAGACAGTAACCAAGTCTCATCTTCCATCCTCAAGGGGTTCTCAAATAGTTTGTTGACCAAACACTGAGAAACTGCAAAAGCCTTGTCATGTCACCAGAAATAACAACCAGGATTCTGTAGTGCCAACTCTGACATAGCTTAGTCTATACCATCCTAAGATGTGCCTCAATGTCAGAGATATTAAGATGTGACAACAGTGTGTTTTAGAATCAATGACATATGATAAATAAGTATTGCTTTAAAATATTCTTTAGCAAATCACAAAATTTAATCTAGAAACCTTTAATAAATTAAATTAAAACTGACCGTTCCTAATACCCCACTGAAAGAGACAGATCCTAAACAAGGCCTCTTATAACTGTTTCCTTGCAGTACAGTGAACCAAACTCAGTAATGAAAATTCTAGGAATTCAGGCCGTATCCGTTTCAAAAAACACAGGGATATCTTTAACAGAACCTTGATGGCTAGTGCATTAAGTGATAGGAAGTATTCCTCTCCAAAGGAAGTAAATAAGGAAAGAACAAGAAAAGGCTTCTGATTTACCTGAAATAGGAAAGAGATTATGCAAATCAGTTTTATGTGCAATTTCTATTGGAAAACCAATATGGGAAATAAAAAACCTGAAATAAACTGGAGAAGAGAGGGCATGGTATGCAGCATGATAAAATTGCAAGCCAAATGAAAAGAAAGGAGGGTGTGAAAAGGCTTAAGTGGTTCATTCTGCTGACATTGTCTGCTAAGAGGTAGTAACCATGCAAATAACAAGTTTCACTCATGGGTTAAACTCTGTCACTTGATGCAGTTTGTTATTTTTAAAGAGATGTTAAAAATATAGCTGACATATAAACATGTATTTATCATGTATACATGTTTGGAAGTATATGTGCCTTGTAGAATGTCTAAATTGAGCTAATTAAAATATGCATTATTTCATATATTAATCATTTTTGGTGAAGAGAACATTTCAAATCTCCTTAGCAATTTTCAAGAGCACAAGTCAATACATTGTTATTAACTATAGTCACTGTATTGTACAATACAACTCTTCTCATTGTTGGCAATCAGTCCACTTACACAGTCACAGAAAGAAATTTGTCCTGGAGCTTGGGGGACCACTAATAAACCTCCATGCTGCACCTCTTTCCTCTGATGCTACAGTCCTCTGTGGCCTCAGGAGGGTTAGATAGTCTTAACAATCTTTCAATTTGTTAGAATCAAACATGCATTTCCCCCCACTCCTTTCCTGTATACAAACCTCCAAGTGATTAAACCCAGAGGTTGGTGTATGCTACCTCTTCTTTATGACATTTTTAAGGACCTGATAACAAAGCTATTAAGTGAGGTTTTCTTTTGTTTAACTAGAGCATATACACATACATACATACATACATAAGATCTTAGTTGGTTTGTACTGCTATAGCAAAATGCCTGAGACTCAGTAATTTATAAAGAACAAAAATATATTTTCTTATAGCTCAGGGATCTGGAAGTCCAAGATCAAGGCACAGGCCCTGGTGTCTGGTGAGGGATTGGTTTCTGCTTCCAAGATCAAGCTTTGTTGCTACTTCCTCTGGAGGGGGTGAATGCTGTGACCTCACATAGTAGAAGAGACAGAAGGGCAGAAAAGAGTCTAAGCTATTTCCCTATACTTCCTTATAAATGCCAGTCCATTTATGACTTTATCACTTCCCAAAGTCACTACCTCTTAGTATTACCATAATGAGATTAAGTTTAAACACACAGCAGAGACATAATCAACAAATCTGATGAGATTTTAAATATAAAATTCTAGGGTTCTCTAATTCTAGGGTTTTAATCCATATCGTCTCATTTCCTTTTATTTTTCAAATTGTTTTGAGACCAAATCCCACTAGGCTGCCCAGGCTTGTCTTGAACCCCTAGGCTCAAGCAATTTTCCTGCCTCACCCTCCCAAGTAGCTGGGACTATAGGCACACGCTGCTGGCTCATCTTGTCTCGATTCTGTAACCCTTGGTGAAGACCACGCAAAGTGCACCCTTGGAATGGACTTTCCATCGCTGTGATAGTTCTCAGCCCTCCACCCGCCCTTCCCCCCCTCGCCCCATGCATCCTCTCATCTGTACCCTTTGTGACTAAAGTCATAAATCTCAGGCAGTCTGTGGTTTAAGTAAAACTAATATTTGGGACTTTCCCTCATTAGCACTGCATACTAAGCAAGTAAACCAGTTAGGCAAAGCCTTTCCTATATTGCTGAATAACCAATAGCCACAGGGTCCTAGTGAGCACTGGTTGGGCATCTTCAACTGTAGATACCTAATTGATGTTTACTTGTGACCAAATTTTATTCATTTAAGTCAGAATTTTAATAGTTGAAACACTGGTAAGACTAAAAGCCCTTTCACTCATGGATATGACACTATATTTTTAAACTATTGTGCTCTGGCTTTCTTTTAGGTACACTGTTTTAAAAAAGGAGAGGGGGATGTTGTGTGCTGTTTTGTTGTCAAAAATTCTATCTGACAGAACTTTTCTATGTATGTATATGAATATACCATGATGAATCCCACCATTGTGTACTCCAAAAGATGGGGGCCCTAATTAGAATAAGATATATTCCGTGCATGTATTTTATCAAAATTGACTCTACTGTCAAGTATAACTAAAAAGAGCGACTAAAACAAAAAATGAGGGTCCCCAAAGCATAACACGGGAAAAAAAATTGTAAATGTGATCCTTGCCATTGTTTCCGTGATTTCAAGAAAGCTATATTCATTCACCATATAACCCATTTTTATTTTCACATCTATTCAATTAAGTATAACAAACCTAAAAAGAGAATAGATTCCTAAGTTTGAGCATAGGAGTTGCACAAATATTTAAATTAATGCAAGCTGCCCCAGTTTCTAACTTGAACATTTTACTAAGTGATTTTTTAACTGCTTACACCAAATCAGTGAAGTATAATTTGAGATTTTATGCTTATTGAGATTTTTTAATACTTAGGTCTTACTGTTTTATAAGTATTGCAAAGTCTAACTCTACAAGTAGGTTATGCTTGCATATGCCAACTTAACTTAAACATTAATAAGAATATTTTTATAATTTCCCTAGAGTAAACTTTATACTGATCCCACTCACATTTTCACAGTCTGAAAGGTTGCCATTGTTAAGGAATCTGAACATTTCAGAGGGCCTTCTGTTGTCCTGGTGAAGGACTATCTTGATGGCCATCAGGACAGTGTCATTCTGGTCAGGAGGCAGTTGTACTGCCTTGTCTTGAGTCTGCTTTGCAATGGCCCAGACAACCATCAAGGTGTGCTTGCTGTCACCCAGGCATGTTGCTCTGTCTCTGTTTTCATTTCACAACTTTTCAAAGGGAACATTACTTGAGCTTATGCTTGAGTGCACAAAGGCTGGTTCCTTTGTTCTATACAGAGCAATTGGAATTTATCACAAAGAATTGTCTTCCCCCTTTCTTTGCAGCACACCAGATACTTAGCAGCAAGACAGGAGCTGCTCAACCTGCACTTGTTTGGACACGTTATTCTTGAGTGATATTTAGCAGGGTAATTAATATAACATTTAGGAGCAGGTCCTTTGGCATTATATAGACTTGTGCTATAATTCTGGATCTGTCATTACTGTGATGCAACTTTAGGCAAGTTACTTTCTCTGAACCTCAGTGTGCTTTATAATAAAATGGTGATAATATCCTCCCTTGGGGATATGGAAATTACATTAGATAATGTATAAAAAGTATCTGGTGATGGTGTCTTGCAAATAATAAACTGTTAATGACACCCATCATAGCCACTGTCTTGATTTACCCAGACTGTGTTATTTTTGTGTCTAATTGGTCAGAGCCTTTTAGGCCAGACTGGATTCAGATCTGGTCCTACAGCATACTCCAAACCCTGTGATTTTCTAATGAAAGGAGGACCCCAGTTCTCATTTGTATGTTACATATCATCTTTGGGAATGCAGCTGGTTCATCTGCCTTTATGGTTTTGCAGTAACTCCTATTGGCTCCCTTTTGTGGTAGGATTTGTCCAGCTGGACACACCAGTGCCACTCCATCTGTGTTTTCATTTTCTGTTCTAAGAGCCCAAGTTAGGTTTGCAATTCAATGTGTTTTAACTTTCAGAGGGGTGCATCTGATACATATATTAGAGCTCTACTGTCATCCATTTGCTCTAAAACATGGACTCTTGTGCTAAAGGTTCTATTTTTATCCCTAATACATAAAAGCCTTGTCAAGTTTGGCATTTTCAAGGAAACTATAGGACTTATTTTTTATTTTATTATTCTAATTAGGTTTACATGACAGCAGAATG
Organism: Geosciurus inauris; assembly: GCA_004024805.1. Lineage (NCBI taxonomy): Eukaryota > Metazoa > Chordata > Mammalia > Rodentia > Sciuridae > Geosciurus > Geosciurus inauris. The sequence continues at coordinate 46,489 of PVHX01007488.1, read as the reverse complement.
CATTTGATTCATTGTACACAGATGGAGCACAACTTTTCATTTCTCTGGTTGTTCGTGATGTAGAATCACACCATATATGAAGTCATACATGAAGTTAGGGCATTGATGTTCGTCTCATTCCACCATCTTTCCTACCCCATGCGCCCTCCACTCTCCCTCCCCTTTGACCAAATTTCCTCTATTCTTCCCATGCCCCCTCCCCCATTATGGATCAGCATCCTCTTATCAGAGAAAACATTCAGCCTTTGGTTTTTGGGGATTGGCTTACTTCACTTATCATGATGTTCTCCAACTCCATCCATTTACCTGCAAATGCCATAATTTTATTCTCTTTTATTGCTGAGTAATATTCCTTTGTGTATATATACCATAGTTTCTTTATTCATTCATCTATTGAAGGGCATCTAGGTTGGTTCCACAGTTTAGCTATTGTGAATTGAGCTGCTATAAATATTGAAGTGAATATATTACTGTAGTATGCTGTTTTTAAGTCTTTAGGGTATAGATCAAGGAGTGGGATAGCAGGCTCAAATGGTGGTTCTATTCCAAGTTTTCTAAGGATCTCCATACTGCTTTCCAGACTGGTTGAACCAATATGCAGTCCCACCAGCAATTTATGAGTGTGCCTTTTCCCCCACATCCTTGCCAACATTTGTTGTTGTTTGTATACTTGGTAACTGCCATTCTGACTGGTGTAAGATGAAATCTTAGAGTAGTTTTGATTTGCATTTCTCTGATGGCTAGAGATGTTGAACATTTTTTCATACATTTGTTGATAAATTGTATATCTTCTTCTGAGAAGTGTCTGTTCAACTCCTTAGCCCATTTATTGATTGAGTTTTTGTTTGTTTGTTTGTTTTTTTGGTGTTAAGTTTTTTGAGTTCTTCTTTATATATCCTGGAGATCAGTGCTCTATCTGATATGTGTGTGGCAAAAATTTGCTCCTAGAATGTAGGCTCTCTGTTCACCTCATTGATTGTTTCTTTTGCTGAGAAGCAGCTTTTTAGTTTGAATCCATCCGATTTATTGATTCTTGCTTTTATTTTTTGCACTTTAGGAGTCTTGTTAAGGAAGTTGGGTTCTAATCTGACATGATGGAGATTTGGTCTTACTTTCAAGGAAACTATATGACGTATGCAAGGAGAATCTTAGCTATTCAATCTAGTGATGGCTTTATGCATTTTCATTCTGGTGATGCTGGAATCTAAGGAGGATGTTCTTTGACAGGGAAAAAGGAATAAATGTAAATAAAAGGAAACATAATAACTTTCCTGAAAGCCTGCATGATTTCCAGCAATCTCATGAACATCATTTTTAGCAACTAGTTTACTGTTTTTGAGTGCCTCTTAAGTTCTGTGAGACCATCACACATCTAGGTTCTGAAGGAGACTAGAGACAGGCTTTGTCTCTGACCTGCTGATCACTGGCTTTGAACAGTCCTTGCCTGACCTGGAGGACCCACATTGAGAATATTCATTGTATTCATTAGTGAATGAGGTCTCTTCTGTGACTGAGTCTCCATTTTTAGGGTGGACACTCTAATTGAACTTGTTCTTTTAATCAATGCTGTAAGAACTAGTGTAAATTAAGATGCAAAGGTGTATTTTTTTGTTTCCAGCAGGCTGCTCAGCATGTACCATCATATTGTCTATTATTTCTGTGCCCTCTTTCTATCTTTCTTTCCATACCATGTTTTATCCTATTTTGTGTGTGTGTGTTTAATTTTACTCCTAGTTTCTTTTTTCCTTTTCCTGTTGGATTGTTTTACTAACTTCCTCCTGTCTCATCTCCAGCAATAAGTATTCCAAAGATTCACAGCTGCCTAAATCTCCTAAGCAATATCTTTCCCTCTTCTTAATGTCATGTCTTTTATACAAAACACAACAAACAAACATCATGCCCATACATTGTCTATATCCGAGACTGTCACTACCTCCTTCCTTCCAGCCTCAGAGGAATGGCATCTTTAGTTCTATTCCAAGGCCAACCCTTCCACCTCCAGCATCTGGTTCCACTTTCTCAGGGACTGCGTTCAGGTTTTCCCTCTTACCTTTACAGTTACACTCTACCTTTCACATTTCTATGCCCTCAACACAAAGGCATACTCAAGTCAACTGGGGAAAAGAAGAAACCCATCAACACCCATCACAGTTTCCTTGTGGCCGCTGCCCCTCCTCTCTCTTTCTCTGTGTTCAAGTTCATGTACTTCTATTTCAATCTTCTAATTCCTACCCCTGTGCAGTTTCAGATCACAGCAGTCTGGCTTCTTCCCTGACTCCTCTGAAACTACCTTGTCAGAGTTACTGGAGTCTATAAGGTGAGCAACTCCCTGGATATATTTTAGAACTTGGATCCTCTGACGTTTCTGCAGCTTTGAACACTGTGTGTCCTAGTCTTTTCTTTTCCTTTGAACTGTCTAGTCTTTTGGTTTATGTGACACTGATCAGGCTACCTGTCTTCCTGTGTAGGCTACACCTTCTTGGTCTCTTGCTGATTTTGAATACACTACCTTTTCCTTAAATGTTAAGTCCTTCTATTACTTTTCTTCTTCCCTTCCCTTTTCTTTACTTTCCACACTCTATGTTGATCAATGCATTCATTCTGTGGCTTCATTCATCACCTCCGTACAGCCTGCATATTTTTTCTTTTCCTGAGCTGAGACTCAAAAAATATTCCATAAAAAACTTCACATTTCCACTTGCATGATCATGCAAAACCTCAAATCCAGCCAGTCCAACAGTTAAATGAATGCACCATTACAACCTGCATGGCCCCAGTGTCCTTAAGTTCTAGTTCAGTAAATGATATGATTGTCCTTCCACTAGCCCCAGAAAGGAATCGAAAGGCATCCTTCTCTTCTCTTTTTTCTAAACTCTAAAATCAAATCAGCCTAAAGTTCTAATAGATGTATTATCTTAAAATCTCTAGAAATGATTCCCCTTTTCCCTCTCAAACACTTCTACTCTAGCTTAGATTTTTGTCATTTCTCTGTTGAATGATTACAAACAGCTTCCTAACCATTTTTCAGACTCCAATCTTCCTCCGTTCTATTTTCCACATAGAAAGTGGTCACTCAGATTATCGAATTTTCTTGCCCTTTCTTTTCTTTCACATTTTTCAGTGTATTGCCATCAGTTAGTAATATGTTCCAATATAGGGCTTCTGTGACATTGGGGGGTGTGTGTTATGGTTTGGATCTGGAGTGTCTCCCAAAGGAGGTGTTCAGAGGTGGTACTTTTGAGGAAGTGATTGGATCATGAGGGCTTTGACATCATTGGTTACTCCATTGGTGGCTAAATGGACAACTGGGAAGTGAGACCTCAGCTGGAGGAAGTAAGTCACTGAGGATGTGCCCTGGAAAGGTTTATCTTCTCTCTGGCTTCTGCCTGCTTTCCTCTCTCTCTCTCTCTCTCTCTCTCTCTCTCTCTCTCTCTCTCTCTCTCTCTCTTCCTCTTTCCCTCCCTCCCTCCCTCCTTCTCTGCTTCTTTAGTAAAAGAATGGTACTAAAAAGGAATTTCCTTATATTTAAACTTTAGAAATGGTTCTCAAATGTTATACTACTTAGAAAATGATAGGACAAACATTTTGAAAGTAAAAAATACTATATAAATGCTGCTATAGTTTGGACATTGGATGTCCCTCAAAGGCTTGTGTATTAAAGGTTTGGAACTCAGGAAGGCACAATTGCAAAGTGATGGAACCTTTAACAGGTGGAGCCTAGTGGGAGGTCTTTTGATCACTGGGGACATGACCTTGAAGGGAGCTGTGGGACTCCAGGTTCCTTCTTCACTGTCTTTTGCTTCCTGGCAATAAGATGAGTGATTTTGTTCTATCATACACTCTCATCATGATTTGTAGCTCACCAAATACCCATATCATTGGGGCTAGAACCTCTAAGATTGTCCTTTTTCTTTCTTTACATGTTTATTATCTCAGGTATTTGTTATGGTCACAGAAAACTGACTAATACAAATGCTAGTTTCCATAGACATTTGCATGATACCTTTCACTTAATAGAAAAAAATATTTGAAAATGGCATTTGAAGATTCGATATAATTCAAACAACTTTGGTTTGTGTTTCTGTGCCTTTAATAAGCTGCTGTGAAGATCAGAGATAGGAACATTATTTTGAATGTGCTTTTCCTCATGGTCATTTGCCCACTTGGAGGATGGAGTAGGGAGTAATGTGGCTCTTAGTAGACTGTGTGGTGTGCCAAGTTGTTCCAAGTTCTTCTTTCATCCGTACAGCAAATTAACCCAGACAGGCAGAGATACTAAGTGATTTCCTTCTCAACAAAAGATGAAGAGTACTAATGTTTGACTACCAGACTTGTGGCTTTTCTGACTATTATTCAGCTTTCATTCAAAGAGGACTTGATGCTGTCATCATCCATTTTGAGCTGCTATCACAGAATACCCAGGACTGGGTAATTTTTTTATTTTTAAAAATTTTTTTAATTTTTCTTTTACTTTTTGATACTGAGGGTTGAACCCAGGGTGCTTAACCTCTGAGCCACACACCCAGTGCTTTTTATTTATTTATTTATTTATTTAATTTTGAGACAGGATCTCACTACTTGCTTAGGTCCTCACTAAGTTGCTGAGGCTAGCTTTGAATTTGTGATCCTCCTGCCTCAGCCTCCCAAGCTGCTGGGATTATAGGTATATGCCACCATGTCTGGCTTGGGTAATTTTTAAAGAACAAAAGTCTATTTCCCAGAGTTTGGGAGGTTAGGATGTCCCAGATCAATTATTGACATCTGGTGAAGTCTATCTTGCTGCATCATCTCATGGTGGAAGATGGAAGGGCAAGAGAGAACCAACTCCTTTGTCAAGCCCTTTTATAAGGGCCTTAATTTCATTCACAGAGGTAGAGGTCTTCGTGACCTAATTGCCCTTAAAAATTCTACGTGGTAATACCATTGCATTGGCCATTAAGTTTCAACTCCTACATTTTATACAAGAAACTGATAAATATGTTCCCTCTTGAAGAAAGGGCACATGCAAAAATATAAAATAACTAATAATAACCATATAATAATATGAAACCAAAGACCACAATTATTTAACATGTGGTTTAATAATAGCTATAGCAACTTTAGAGAAAGCAGCAAGACCAGAGGTGTTATGAGTCATGGTTGGTTTTGCGGCCCTGTATGGTCGTAGCCCCAGTAGAGACAGGACTCACATGGAGTGGGATCCTGCTGCAGTCAGTCCCGATGTTCCAGGCTGTTACCCTCAGGTTGCCACAACAGCTGCTGTAAGTTAGATTCACAAAGATTATATACAAAACTGTGTACTGCAGCATAGTTCTTAAAATTAGAAAAAATAAAGGAACAGCCACATGATGGGCTCAATGTTCATCCTTCAGGTACCTTGGGAGGGAATTACCAGTAATATGGGGAAAATGGAGATTATGTTGCCAAGTGAAAAGCAGTCATCTACAAAACAGGAGCCACTGTAATATTTCATCTTTGTTCAAGGATAATCTAATTTACATACATGAAAAGGTTTACTCTAGAGTGTTTAGAGTGTTAATGAACGTTGCTACCTTTGAATGATGAGATTACAGATAATTTTGTTCTGTTTTCTGTGATGTGTGTGTGTGTGTGTGTATCTATAGTGTCTTTTTCATACAAGTATAGGGTGTAGACCAAAAACTCAGATTCTGGAGTGGAATAATTCCCTGGCTTTGCCTTCTATGTGCCCTCTGTGAGTTATTCAACCTCTTGAAACTTCAATCTCCTGATTTCTACTTAGAGCTAATAATATTAGCTATGGCATCATGTTGTTCTGAAGACGAATGAGATAATCCATATAAAGTATTTAACACAGAGCCTGACACATGATAGGTACTTTAAAACACATTTCAAAAAAAATATTGAACATATTTTATGAAGGAGGAAATTCTAAGAAGGAAGGAGAAGGAAGGAAGGAGAAAGGAATGGGGAGGATATGTAACTTCACTCCTTAGATGCTGCCTTGAAACACAAGCTGGCAGCGGGGACTGCATGGTCAGGGACCATAGTCCTGAGCCAAGCAAGTACTGGAAAGACTTCCTTACTTGGCAAATCTGCACTTGGGGCATGTGGCCTAAAACAGATCCCCATCCCTACCCCCTATTCTCCCAGGGAAACTCCCTCATTTATATCCAAAAGGGCTTCTGAAAATACGAACACATAAATATTGGATGAGAATGAGTTAAAACTACCAGAGGAGATTAAATCTTTCATGTGGTTCTGAGGAGGAGGTGTGCAGACATAGGATGTAACTCATCCTGACAGGCCTTAGGATGCATCTGTGCTTCCTCATGAGGCCAAACTTCAGTTTCCTGGGGAGCCTGCACCCTTGGGCCCCCACACACTGTGCAGAACAGGCACACCTTGATTTGAGGCTGTTATGTTCAACAAAGAGGCTGATGAATGAATCTAATTATTCACAAAGCAAAGCTGATGAGAAGGCAAATGCCAATTTGTGGAAAATGAAGTCTGTGCTGCTGTGTTCCCGTAAGAGACTTTCCTGTCATTATGCCCAAGTAAGGATTGTTAATGCAGCAGCGTGGGGAAAGCATTACTGAAAAGCTTCAGCAGCACCCTTACTCTGGTTTTATTCTTCCTTGTGTGCAAATTATACTCATCTTTTAAATTAACCTTCATTTAAAGGCTTATTTTTTTCCTTTTCTTTTCCTAAACCACACAAGTCAATGTTATAGTAGTTTAAATTTGAAAAACAAAAGTATCTTGTATGTTATTGGGAAAACAACAGTGTGGTAATTGACCCAGAACCATTTTTGAGGCTCCTGGCATAATCAATATTAACAAAATTTGTTCATAAGCTAAGTAGGGTTTTATATGATTTGGGTTTTTTTTATTTTTCTCATCTTCATTTTTATTAGATATTTTTTAAATTGACATATCATAATTGTACATATCTATGGGGTACAGTGTGACAATCCAATTGCATACAATATGTCCTTATCAGATCAGGGTAATTAGCACATCTATTTCCTCAGTCATTGTCATGGTTTAGTTCTGGAATGTGCCTCAGAAGGCTTGGTTCTGAGTGCTACAAGAGTCAGAGGTGGGGTTTTTAGGAAATGATTGAATCCTGAGGTCTGTAGCCTCATCAGTAGATTAATCCATTTGATGGATTAATAATTTGAATGGACTACTGTGTGGTGATTGTAGGCAGATGGGGTGTGGCTGGAGGAAGTAGATCTCTGGGGAAGTAGCCCTTGGGCACTATATCTGTCTCTAGCCCTTCCCCCTACCCTTTTCTCTATGTTTGCCAACTGCTATGAGCTGAGCAGTTTTCCTCTATCACACCCTTCAACCATGATGTTTCTGCCTTGGAGCTGGCTGACCATGGACTAAACCTCTGAAACAATGAGCCAAAATAAATCTTTCCTTCTCTAAGTTGTTCTTGCCAGGTATTTTGGGCACAGAGATGAAAAGATGACTAATACAGACATCTATCACTTCTTTTTGAAAACATTCAAAATCTTCTCTATTTGCTATTTTGAAATATCCAATTCATTGTTTACTACAGTTACCCTATATGCTATAGAACATTAGAAGTTATTCCTCCATTGCGCTACACCTCTGTATCCATTAACTATTCTCTCTCTATCCCTCCTTGATTTACTTTAAGACTGTAAAATAACTCATTAACATTTCGTAAGTAACAAAGTGTTAACTAAAGTTCTGATTTCCATTTGAATTTTTGAATTTGCTATTCATCTTATTTTGATTTGCAGATTCAACTAGAACATTATTTTCGGATTGGTTATTACTGACATGACACTTAAAAAAAGATATCTTTGTGCAGAATGGCTCAGAAGTCTACAGACATTCAACAGTCAGTGCCTGACCACCTACTAAGCTATCACAAAATATTGAGGTCTTGACCCCTGAAGTCTCAGAACAATATGAGCTTTGCTTCATTTTTCTGTAATGTACTTTCCAAAAGGGAACAATACTCCTTTCTGATACCTCACCTACTCCTTAATAGGAACTGGAAACCACACCCTGGTTATTCTCATTTTCTCAGTTGTCTTTAATCCCATAGTTCTATAGAAGACTCGTATTCACACCCATTTAAAACCGGTTCTTGGCTGGGTGAATCTGTTCTCACTAGCTAAAATACCCATTGAATTTCTCCCATGTATGAATTCCTATCAGTATCTAATCTGCATTACACAGTCTACAACTTAGTTAGATTCTGCTTTGTTTCCTCCCTGTACCCATTTGTACCTACTGTTCTCATGAATAGGGACCAAGACTCCCTGGATCACTTCTACTACATCATTAGGAACCTGGGTCAGCTTCAGTGCTGGCTGGCAAGGTTCCACTGCAGGGGACATCACATTAAACTGCAAGTTAGCCAGGTTTGGTGTCACCTGCCTATAGTCCCAGCTACTCCAGAAGATGGGGCAAGAGGATCCATCACTTGAGTCCAGGAGTTTGAAGCTAGCCTATGCAATATAGCACAACCCTTCTCAAAACAAAAAACCAAAACTGCAAGTTAGGTGGATGCAAATGAAACGTCTTCCCTAATTTTCCACTCCTTCACAAAGAATGACACTGGAATGAGCATTCTCTTTGTCCTAAGACATTCCCTGCCCCACCAGAGGCTGGCACCATATTTATACCATATCAGGTAAAATATACTTCACTTAATGGGAAATCTATTCATTCTGAATTTTCAGGAGGCTCAGAAAAAAGTCCAGAAAATCCATGAGCTTTAAGGAACAGAGAAGAGATAGTTCTATGCCTCCTAAATTGCATCATGGCCAGGAAATGGGAATACCAGCTGCTATTTAAAAAGTCATGGTTTTCATGAGGAACCTATATATTAGTTTCACAATTCAAGAAGCATACTCAATGTGAATAGATATATTTACAATGATTTATATTAAAAAGTAAAATCTCTATTGAATCTTTAGCAGAATATTGTTAGGATGTACTAAATTAATTGATTAGCTCATGAAGCATCAGGCAAAGAAAGGAGCCCAGAGAGCTCTGACAGGTGCACCTGAACTTTGTATTTTGGGGGGTATTAGAGAAGCCTCCATCTGTAGAAGACCCAGCAAGAGTTCCCCAAACTGTATGTCCTTCTTCCATCATTCTTTGCATAGTACCCTGAACTAGAAGGCACCGTGTTGGTTGAATGGAGTTGAATTCTCTGCTATGTACATAGTGCTACCAGTGTTCAATAAATATTTACTGACTTGAATTTCCAGAAAAGAGTGATTTTAGCTGTTCTATAGTGAGAATGGACTCCTCTCATAATAGCATCCTCTTCCTGAATTATGCATTTCTTTGCCCTCTGGTCTAGCTATAAGCTCTTCCCAGTGTTCAGCCCACATCTTCATAGCTGCAGTCTAAACCCACCTTATTTTCTTTGTCCTGTCTGTTTCTGATTCCAGGAAGGAATTGTACACACCAATCCCTTCCTGTCTGACTTGTTTGGTCAGACTCTCCTTAAACTGCCTTTTCTAGCCCAAGCCCACCCCTCCTCCACTCCTTAGCTCAGTCTTTATACCCCTGGAAGCCCACAGCAGGTCTCTGGCATATGTGTTAAATGTGTGCCAACCCAGCATTTGTGGCCCAGCAAGCTGTCTCTTTGGCAGCCTCAGAAGCCTCCTTCCCCTTTCCTCATTTTTTTTTCATATTTCAGATTCTGTTTAGTTACTCAGTTAAAATTGCCTGGCAAGCCTTTTTATCACCTTTATGTCGATCCTTGCTGTGGTGAAGGAGCAAGGAGTGAGCTTCTAAGGGGTAAAGAGAGAGGTGAAACAAATAAACAAATATTTATTTTGCCTTTACAGTGTACCAGACACTGATGGAAATGACTTGATCTGAATTGGATTTTTAAAAGATTATTTTGGTTGTGTGCAAAGAATAGATTAGAGTGGCGTCAAGGCAGGGAAACCACTAATGGGCTCTTGGGGTACCCCCTGGCAAGAGATAGAAATAGTTTGGACTAGTGAAGATGGAAAGAAATAAATATATTTGAAATATATTTTGGAGATAGAATGACAGAACTTGGTTTATGTGCTGGTGTGGGGATGAGGGTAACATAAAGAGACAGAACAAAGATGGGACCCTGGGTGTTGTTATGAACAAAGATGTCAAAGATGTCATCACTTTCCAAGATGAGAACTTTAGTAGAAATAGGCTTATTGTTTGGGGAAAAATTAAAATCTCTACAAGTAGAGAGATTAATTTAGGTCTGACTTTTATAAATCTAAAGCTTCAACATGTCAAATCTTTAGATATTGTTTGGGGGGTCACCAGCATATAGATATTTATAGCCACCGAGCTGGGTAAAATTCTTACAGGAGTGAAAATAGCTGTAGAATGGGGCCCAGGACCAAGCCCAAGGACTTTCCAACATTTGAGAGTTTGTAGAATTGGTCAAGCTAGCAGGAACTGAGAAGGAGGAATAAGTGAAAGAAGTAAAGTAGGAGGAAGAAGGAGGGACACATTTTGTCAAATATTGCTGAGAGGTCAAGTCAGCTAGAGAAGGATCTATTAGATTTGGCAGCATAGAGGTTTTTGGTGAACTAAACAAGAGCAACCTCAGGCAACTGAAGTAGATTGAAATGTCACTGGTCAGGTGAAGAAACAGAGATGAGTATGAATAACTCATTTCAAAAAGTTGCTATGAAGTGAAACAGAAATGAGAAGGTGGATATAGAGGGAGATAGAAACCAAACTGATTAGAGAAATTAAAAAATATTGTATGGTATACTCTTAACTAGCAATTTGAGATGATATACTGAATTGGAATGGATCACCATAATTATGAGATTTCTTAAGTAACCTTTAGCTGTGAAAGTACAGGTAAGTTAAAAGGTTAGGCTCATCAGAGTGTGAAATCTTACCAGGAGAATGTTACAGAGAGGACGGCCACAAAATATAAACTTGATTTAAAAATGATGAATGTTTAAGGAGATGGAAATGCTAGTTATCCTGATTGGATCATGAAACATTATATACACATAGAGGATCACATGTGACAACATGTTCCCCATAAGTATGTACAATTATTATGTATCAGATAAAAAGAAAGAAATGGTAAACAGAATAATAAAGAATTAGTCTAACCACAATTATGAAAGTCAAACATATTTTTCTTACAGTGCTTTAATAAAAGTACATTAATCAAAAATGATAAAATTGTACCTACTACCATAATGAAATAATTTTTAATATTTTTTGTATGGACCTCAGATCAAGTACAATTTTTGTCTATGGTACTATCATATACTTTAAGAGTTTGCTGGACTTTTGTAAGTGTAATTAAATTTAACAAATAAGCAAACAAACAAAACAGTGTTGCCACAGTCTTATGAATACCTCTATTGCAGAAGCTGAATTGTGGCTATTATATTGAACTTCAGCACCATAAAATATTCCCGATATTTTTTAAGAGTTGTGTCTTTAACCCTAGTGTGGTAGCATACACCTCTACTACTAGTGTTTCTGGAGGGTGAGGCATGTGGATCATAAGTTCAAAGCACTTGGCACTTAGTGAGAACCTGTCTTAAAAAAAAAAAGAAGTTGTGCGATAGTGAAAAAGTGGTAAGGCCAATAATTTGGCAATGCTGCTGAAGACAGAGTGGAGACCTAGAGCAAGTGAGTTGGAAGGAGAGGAAGTAGAGTTCAGAAACTATGAATCTTAAAATTGGCATTTCAGATATACAATTAACTGGTAATCAGAAAGTCAAGTATACTGTTGAAATAGATTACTAAAGAGAAAAAGAGGGGAAAAAATCAATAGAGGTAGAGGGAAAGGAAAATGATCCTAGATATAAGCAAAGTAAGGGGGGAATAAAAATATTGGAAAGGGTCAATATTTTTAAGTGCATAATTACCATACAAAACAGCAATAATAATAGTGTCTTCTGAGATTTAAAATACATGTAGAATTAAAATATATGATAAAAATTGCACAAAAAGTAAGAGGGATGGCTGGACACAGTGGCACATGCCTGTAATCCCAATGGCTTGGGAGGCTAAGATGGGAGGACAGCAAGCTGAAGGCCAGCCTCAGCAACTCAGCAAGGTCCCAAGTAACTTAGGGAGAACTTGTCTCAAAATGAAAAATAAAAAGGGCTAGAGATAGATCTCAGTGATAAAGCTCTGCATTCAATCTTGAACAAAAACCAAAAGTAAGAGAGAATAAGTGGAGTTTGAATGCATATGTTCTTTGCATTGCCCAGGATGTGACAAAAATACCAATTTAAGGTAGTTTCTAGTAATTCAAAGAACCAGTTATGTAGTTCATGATAAGTACTAAAGGAGTGGGTTAGGTAAGTTGAAAACCTATTGCAAGATGATATTTTCAACCCAAATATATTAGTAATTATACTAAATGTTAATTGTCTAAATTTCCCAACTAAAAGGCAAAAATATCCCACTTTGTATATTAGGTCACTGAAAATTTGGCATTAAAAGGAATTAAAATTATCTTACATGCATTATTAACCAAAGGAGAATTGGTATAGTTATACTAATAACAAAGTACACTTTCATGCAAGAAGAATCACCAGAGATAAAGATGGTCATTTCATAATAATTAGAAAGTCAATCCAACAGGAAGATAAAATTATTAAAAAATTATGATAATTTTTAAAAATTGTGTCAAAGTAACTGGCAGAATAAAAGTAACACACATTTATAATCATAGCTAGAGATCTGAGCATGAAAAGAACAACTAATAAAACAGGCAGGAAAGAAAAAGCAATGGCAATAAGGACATTTGAGCAATATATATAGAAGACTGCAAGTGTAACATGCATAGCACACTAAGCTACATGTATATAACACTACAGTTAATAAATACAGAATGCACACTTGTTTCAATTGGAATATGCCACTGGCATCTTTTTGTGAACTTCAAGGAAATGGGAACAGTCATGTAGAATGTAGACACTAAAGTAGAAGCCGGGTGCAGTGGCACACACCTGTAATCCCAGCACTTTGGGAGGCTGAGACAGGAGAAGCACAAGTTCAAAGCCAGCCTCAGCAACGGCGAGGTGCTAAGCAACTCAGTGAGACGATGTCTCTACATAAAACACAAAATAGAGCTGAGGATGTGGCTCAGTGGTCAAGTACCCCTGAGTTAAATCCCCAGTACCAAAAAAATAAAAAATAAAAAAAATAAAGTAGAGCATCTTCTATAGAATAGATCTCACAAAGAGGAGATGGTAGGGTTAGCACTAAGTAGTAAGAAACAGATGTATGAGAGGCAAAAGTAGTTATCATGTTCACTGTCTACTAAGAATGTTACAATGACATGAAAATGAATGAAAAAAATACTAGCAGCAATTGATAATAAATTAAATGAATATACAGAAAGAATATGAACAATATTTCTGTGTGATCCTTTAATATCTGTGTTAGTCTTTCATTGTTGTAACAAAATACCTGAGAAAAACAACTTCCAGGAGAAAAATGTTTTGGTTCATAATTTCAGAGGTTTCAGTACATGATTTATTGTTTCTGGGCCTGTGGTAAGGCAGAGCATCATGGCAAAGGGACCTGGGGAAGCTAAGCTACTCACCTTATAGCAAACAGGAAGTGGGGGAATGGGATGACCGGAGACAAAATATAGTCCCTAAAGCCATGTCCCCAAGGACCCACTCCCTTAACTAGGTCCCATCTACAGTTCCACTAGCTTCCAGTAGACCATCAACTATGAATCCATGAATGGATTCATCAATTAATGATGAATCATCCAAGTACTTCCCAAAAGCCCCACCTCTGAACATTACTGCACTGAGAACAAAGATTATAACCTGTGAGCCTTTGAGGGACATTCCAAATCCAAATCATAACAGTAGTCTTACCAATTAATATATAGATACCCTTATTCAAAGCTAAACAATATATTCATTAATTCTCGTGATATTTCAGAGGCACATTTTTTCTTGAGTTTAAAAATTATGCAGTGGATAAAAGATCAATGTCCCTAAATAAACAAAGACATTTTCCAAATACAATTATTTGTCATATCCATTGTCAACTACATTTTCTAAATGGAACCAGATACGAAAAGAAAATTCACAGAAAAAAATGTATCAACATAAAGATCACATGAAACAAGATTCTCAAAGACATTCGTATTTAAAGAATTACAAATGAAAACACAAGCAGATGTCTTTTTTTTTTTTTATCTGCCAGGTTTGCATTTACTTGGTTTTGATCAACTTGGTATCTCTGGGCTTTTATTTCCTCATGTATAAAATAGAGGAAGGGGGAGAACTGTATGTAAATAAACTAATATCAAGAATTTTTTCTTTGGGGCCCTTTCTAATATTAATACTTACAGAGGCCCAAGAGATAAAAAATAGAAAATAAGTAAGTTTTGAGGCATAGATGAGTGGATTACTGGGCTGGTCTTAAACAAGCCTGAGGACGCCAGGTGGCCCCTTGGATCTGCCAGGCCTCCTTGGAATTCTTTTTACCATAGAACTTGATTCTGGAGAATTTGCTTACCACAGTCAACATAGTGGCAGATTTGAACAAATCACCTTATTTGTCATTTTTGGTACATCTAAATCACTACGCTGTCAAGTCTAGGAAAGTACCTCTCTCCAATGAAATTTGAAAAAGCTCAATTGGAAATGACAGTTGATATAAAAAGAACATTGTGTTCAGATGTTTTGCTAGTGCTATTTAATTTTTAGGTGTTTCTTGAATAGGAATTCAGATGTTTTCTGATCTTATAACCCCTGGGACTCCAAAAAGATAGAGCTCAGTGGAGGTTTTTTTTCAATATGAAAAACACTTTCTTAGCTTCAGAATTTCCTACCCTTTAGAGCTATTGTGTTAGTCAGCCTTCTATCACTGTAATAAAATACCTCAGATAATTCACTTAAAAAGGGAAAAGCTTTATTTTGACCTGGTTGGAGGTTTCTATACACGGTTGATTGATCTCCGGGCCTTTGGGCCTGTAGTAAAGCAGCACATCATGGTGAGCATACATGGTGGAGCAAAGCTGCTCACTTCATGATGCCTGGAAGCAAAGAGAGAAAGAGGAGAGACCAGAGTTCCACAATCCCCTTCAAGAGCAACAAACTAAAGCCCTCTCATTAGACCCCACCTCTTAAGGACTCTACCACCTCCCAATAGTCCCAAGGGCTAGAGATCAAGCCTTTAATATATGGGCCTTCGAGGGACATTTATCCTAACCATGTCTATGTCTGTTTCCATAAGCTGCCTTCTTGACATCACATAAATGCTACAAAGAATATTGGTGAATCTGACTAATAGCTTCAGAAGAAAACACAAACCTTTGTATAGAACAATTTAGTGAGGTTTTGTGAGGTGGTCTGTAATTCCTGATTCAGTCTAAAGTAGTACCCTCAAATCCTTGCAGATCAATTATTAAATAATATCACTGCTGGGCTTGGGCTGTAGCTCAGTGGTAGAGCACTTGCCTCGCAAGTGTGAAGTACTGGGTTCGATCCTCAGCACCACATAAAAATACATAAATAAAGCTGTTGTGTCCATCTATAACTAAAAAAAAAATTTTTTTAATTTTAAAAATTAAAAAAAAATCACTGCTAATAATATTTCTCTCAATTTTTGTTCTATCTAGCATTTTCCTTGTTGAAATTATGCCTTTTGTAGCTGTCTCAATTTTTGTCCTGGACTAATTCGTGTTCTGTCTTTTAATAAGCTAAGAGAGAACTTATCACAGGCCATGAGGTGCTCCCGAGAGAAAGCACCAACATGAGAGAGGGCAAAGTTCTCTTAATTTTTTTCCTTCTGTCTTCACCAACCAGCCATTTATTCCCTGCTGCCTCTACCTGCACCTTGGACATTCTTATATTTTTCTGGGTTACATTTTCCTCCATCCTTAAGAGATTTTCTATTTTCTATGCCTTTGGGCCTGAAATTCCCTGACCTTCCTTATATACTCACTTTCAGCCTCCAGAGTGCCCATATCTTTGGAGAGGGAGGACCACCCACAAACCAAAATGAAAAAGAAGACCATCAGAAATACTAACAAAATATCAATTTGATTCTGCGGTCATTACATTAACTTTTAAATGATTCACAAGTCATAATCTGCCCCCATTGTGTTGTTTCAGCACAGCTGTTGAAAGAGCTGAATATTATAAATCATTAACAATATTAAGGGAAAATAATGTTTGGGGACAACAATGGGGATGGGAAATTAAACCAAATAGTAGAGATGCTGAGAAGGAGAAAGGCATGTGAGTTGGAGGCTGGCTGTCTGCCAGGGAGAAGAGAGATGTTTCAGAGTACATACAGGGAATAGATGGAGCTGCCTAACCAATGGTGGCCAGTGGAGAGATCTGTGAATCAGGGCAGAATCTTCCCTAAAGATGCAAGAATTCTGGCCTCTTGTCATGTGCAGTGAGAGATACAGGCTTGACAACCAGCTAAGAAAGTCTTAAGGTTGTTGACTGTTAAGAACAGTGGAGGGAATGTTGGTTCCAGGTAAAGAAAACTAAGAGCCATGCAGAAGAAACTTTCTTATCATCCTCCCTTTTTATAGTCATGAAATAAGGAGAATGGAGCTGCATACAACTTTTGGCAGGCCTTTTTGTGAATTAATTGCACCAAAGCACAGTTGACATACCCCAACTGTAACACTAATAATAATAATAACTAATATGTATGGAGTATTAGGTGGCAGTCATTACCTCTTAGTATTTTCAATAGCTTTAACAAAACTTTTATTGTGGATAAGGCTATGAGAGACTGACCAACCTAAGGTGACAAGTTTATAAGAAGAAGCTGAGCAGATTGTCTGATGAATAGAACTCCCCATTCCATCAGAATCTGCTTCTCAGTCGGATGACTTCAGTTGCCTCTTGCTAGATCCAAGTTCTAAGAGACATAGGAAGAAAGATTGTTTTACAACACTTTGTGTTTAGTCTTATGTAACAATCTTATGTTAGTTAAGAGTAGCTATATATAAGTACAACATATGTCTACAACCACCCTGGGAAGGGAAAGCTTGTCTAAGGATTGTCGCTTATATTACTAATAGTTATAAAATAAAACTATCATAAGATAATTCTGAATTATTACAGGTGTGTTTGTAAACTTTTCATCACTCTGACCAACATACCTGACAAGAACAACTTAGAGGAGGAAAAGTTTTGGCTCACAGTATCAGAGGTTCAGTCCATGGTCAGCTGACTCCATTGCTCTGTGCCCAAAGTAAGGTAGAACACCATGGCAGAAGGGTGGTAGTGGAGGAAAACTGCTCTCTTCATGGTAACCAGGAAGCAGAGAGGGAGAGAGGGAGGAGCCAGGGAGATAAAATATAATTCCCAAAAGGCATGCCTCCAGTGACCTAACTTTGTCCAACCCTGCCCTATCTACCCATAGTTACTACCCTGTTAGTCCATTCAAATTAAGATGGACTGATTAAGCCGAGCATGGTGGCTCAAGCCTGTAATCCCAGCACTTAGGGAGGCTGAGACAGGAGAATCGTGAGTTCAAAGCCACCCTCAGCAACGGCGAGGCACTAAGCAACTCAGTGAGACCCTGTCTCTACATAAAACACAAAAATAGGACTGGGGATGTGGCTCAGTGGTCGAGTGCCCCTGAGTTCAATCTCCAGTACCCAAAAAAATGAACTGATTAGGTTAGGGCTCTCATAATCTAATCATTTTCTCTCCTGTGTCAACACAGTACCTTTCAGGGGACACCTCATATCCAAGCCATAATAAGAGGTGCCATAAAAATAGGTGAAGTGCAAGTAAATATACAATAAGCTCTGCTACTTTTAGAGTTGTAGCCTTCCAGTCATTACAGTTATTCAGTCCACCAACAAGGACTGTTTCTTCCTGAGCAGCCAAGATGACAAGGGAACTCAGAAGAAATTGCACAGTTCTTATTGTTAGTTCTCAAACAGTTCCACGGAGCACAAAGTTTCCACAGTTCCTGTGGGGCTTTCAGATAAATAAAATACAGATCCCCATGTTCAGTTTACAATTTAGTGGGACAATGTAAGATGCTTGAATTACTATGATATGAGGAAGGATGGAGTAATTATTCCTCAGGCTGTTATGGATTTTGAAATATTACCATTTGCTTCATGATATAATACAGAATCTAAGAGCTGACGTGTCTTCAGAGAAAACAGATTCTTAACCTGAGATAGCTCCAGGTATCCTACTTGAACTGGCATTTGTGGCAAGCCTGCCAGTGAGTGAGGCCCCAGACAGAGGGTACCTGGACAGAGCCCTCATGATTCCTTTCTGTGAGATTTAACAAGAGCCTGCTGTGAATCCCACCACACTATCTGAGGCCCCTGCATAGTTCCCCAGGCATCCAGAGGTGCTGCTTGTTCTGATAGCTACTACATAACCTTACATAGCCTGATCATTCAACTATTATACTTGTGCATATCTCAGGGTTTGATAATTTCATGTAGGGATTCTGTGACTGGAAATATTTGACTTTCCCAGACAACTCTTAGAGACAGTAAGTTATTGGTATCTTGCACCAAATTTTTCCAGTGATTAATTTTCTCTCCAAAGTTCGTCTTTTTTTCTCTTTCCCCTAAACTCCCCTTTCTTTGAGTTGAGTCGTAGAAATTCCTCACTTCTATGGTAGCATGTCTTGAGCCCCTCCCCAAGGTACCTTGTAAGTGTATCTGCCACTTAACAATAAGAGACACCAGCCCTCTTTCTCACAAGGGCTATTTTCTTGGCTCTCTGTCCAGCTGCAAGATGCTGCTGCAGACAACAGTCAGGCAAGCTGGCTAAAGAGGCAACGGGAGGCCGAGCACCCATAAAGTGCAAGAAGGAAGTGGGGCAGGTGTTTCATACCAGAAATCATAAACTCTTTAATATGAAGGACTTCTGGCATTGGATGCTTTATTATTTTCAGTATTCTTCAGTGTTATGGCCAAATACTTCGTTTTTCCTCATAGCTGGATATGACTAATATTTCCTCACTAATAAATTTTCTCATATGTATATATGTATATATGATATGTACTAGTCTTTGTCCAGTTGGGAGCTAGAAACCACATTGCAATTTAAATTGAGAGATTTAATATGCAAAATTACTTATCTCTGATTTAAATATGACCATATGGCATAAGAAAGGTCTATCTGTTACTCTACACTTGCGGGGAAAGGACCCAAGGCTGGGGTCATTGGAGAAGAAGTGGTTGCAGATCAATGGAGAGCAGAGAAGTTGGCTGGTTTGCCTGTCCTGGAGCTGATCTGTAGTCACTGAGCAAGTAGAAAGCAACTCTCAAGGGTGCAGGTGATCTGCAATTGGTGGACAGGGCCTGAAGAGGGTGTGGGGTATAAAGGTCATAGAGGCCTGGGAATAACTTTTCTCTGAGTGGAGCTGTGAGAAAAAATACAGGAGAGGCAGTATAGTATAAGTAAGAACCAAATGATGTATGGAATACATATAATAAGGGATATACTATTGTTTATCTGAAATTCAAATTTAACTGACAGTCTGCTTTTGTTTTTCTAAGTCTGGCAGTTCTTTCTATCTCTGGGGTGCAGGCAGAACACAGGTGAGCCATGGTAGCTGGCCAAACATGCAAACAAGCAAAGAGAACAGGGGTTCTGGTACAGGCAGGAGCCCCAGAGTAAATGTGAAAGGTAGGCTGCAGTGCTGCTGAGTGGCCATGCATGTGTGACTGTTGAGCACTGCTGGATGTCCTCAGGCCCACACCACTTGCCCACCATGCAATAGCTGGAAATAACAGGAGTGCCTTCTTCATGCACTGTCCCTCCAGCACTTCTGCGAAGAAAGTTCAACCTGTACTCACTATAGAGGAGAAAGGCTTATAGGAATTCCCTTCATTATCATAAAGCAGGAACTAAAGGCTGAATTTGAGCTGGAAGGAAATGATAGCTCGCATATGAAGTTCTATATTCCCCTGCCAACTGCATAAAGTATTTTTCTTTACCCATTTTATAAGGTGTCCTTATTTTGATATATTAATCAACTCTCATTAATCATGCACAATTTCCACAGGAAAAAAATGATATACCATACTATGTCTGATATTTGTCAGGATCATGGAATTTAATAACTTATTTACCTAGTCACCTTATTGTTGTTTTTTTCCTTCAATTATTTTTAAAAGTAAAAAAGAAGTTGAGAGAAATAAGCTTAAGAAAACTCCCCTGAGCTGCACATAACTGATAACACATAATTGCACATGCCTTCTGTTCCATGGTTAATGATGGAGAGAGAGTCATCTGCTCATTGTTTGTTTGTAGGAAAACAATAATAAAACAACTTTCCAGGATTCTGGATTATTTTTCATTTTAAAATACAAAAAAAGTTGTCAACTTTAAATACAATTAACACAAATTCTTGATAATTTTCAACCCAGAGGATATTTCACAACTAGGATAACATTTTTTTCTAATGAGAATTAAAATGGTGGAAAAGGAAGCTGAAAAAGAAATGGCTTCTAGAACATATGTATGGGTCAGCTTGCTAGACCTTCCACCTGCTACCAATGATGAACCTATATTTTTAGACAAAGGTGATTCCCCCCCCCCATGGTATTATAACTTTGTGATAGAGTAGCTTTGAAAACTCTATTCAGAAACTCTGTTTTGTTATAGAACAAAAGATTTCCCAGGTTGCAAATCTCTCTTTGAATCTCTTAATAGTATTTAAATTCTATTGACTTCTAAGTATAAGTTGAATCTTCTAATTCTATTGACTTCTAAGTATAAGTTGAATCATTTTGTTTCCTTTTATTTCATTTTCCAAAAGCAAAAGTAATTCCTTCTGGAAACTGGGGATAAACTATCATATTCTTGAGTAAGCAGACAAACTTTGATATAAAAAAATAAATGAAAATTTAGGCCAAATAAGAAACTCATGAAAATAGATCAAGAATTCAGTCTTTTTTCCAAGATAGGTCATATTTTCTGGAAACTGTCAGTTTAGATTGGACCCCTCCAAAGTGTTTCTTTTAACTCATTATGTTAGACTGCCAAGGCTACTATAACCAAATATACTGGATGGCAAAATGTATTTCTCACAGTTCTGGAAAATGGGAAGTCAAAGATTCAGGTACCAGCAGATTCAGTGTCTGGTAATGACTCAATTCCTGGTTCAAAGATGACACCTTCTCACTATGTCCTCACATGGTAGAAGGGGAGAGGGGTCTCTCTCAGGCCTCTTTTATGAAGACACTAGTCTCATTCACTTGGAACCACATTCAGACCACAGCACCCACCACAGTCCCTTGTGCACCAGCTTGAGAAATGTGCATTCTGAAAACCACAATTATGAAAAACAAGACCTTGGTTTAAATACTTTCTTTCTTGCAAATCAGTCTACAGGGATGCAACAGGGATTTCTGAAGAACTTGTTCCCATTTTCTTCACTGGTAGCCACGAAGGAACCTAGAATAAAGGTGCAGTGTGTTGCTAACAATGTGCCTATCTGTGAGGTATGCTACAGGGATCTCTGGGCAAACATATCTCTGCATTGAAAGGAAGTAGGACACCAACAACTTCAGGGAAAGCAAGGAGCATGGCAGGTTCTTACTCCAGGTTCCAACTGATCATTGACTGAAACTGTTTATTTTAAGGGACCTCCATTTTCCTTCATAACACATACACATTCTTCTTCTCCTTCTTCCCCAGAATCTTGATGCTCTTATATTCTTAATTTTTATTTCCTTTCCAATCCTAGAAATATTTCCCATTTTAAATTCTGATTTTCTCAGCTTGAAGAATAAGGGGCCTTATTAGATTTACACACAGAGTTTTCTGCTGAGTACTATGCACAAACATTAATCATGAAGAATTTAATGTTAAAATTTGAACATCATCTAAGAAAGTTGTTTGATTTACCAGTAATTTTTGAAGAAGAAACATGTCTGAAGATGGTCCATTCATTCACTCATTCATTCATTCAACAGATATTGATTGAATTCCTCTGGGTGGGGCTAAATCAAATCCTTGTTGTTACTTTCATAATCTAGCAAGAAAGACAAAAGCTAAAAAAAATGACTTGTGAGAGAGTGATTTCAAAAAGTACTGCACATAATTCATATTTCTGAGCATATCCTCACACAAATACCTCCATCTATTAATGTACTTCAGAGCTTATATATGATGAATCCTCTCATTTCATCCTCATTTTTCAGAGGAGCAAACTAGGACACACAAAGATAAATGACTTGCTCAGGGACTCTCAGTCACTAAGACATAGAAGCAGGATTCAAACCAGGAACTCTGACTTCAGGGCCCTCAAGTCCATACCAGGGACTAACTAAAGACATCTTCCATAGAATTTTTCTTCTAGAACTTTCTTCTCATCTCCCTCCCTCCTCTAGTATTCTTTTATTTCCTACCGCATGTTGAATAGGTTCATTGGTGGAATTTAGCTGAGAAAGGAACACACTAGGGTACAATTGGGGCAAATCAGGTGCTAGCATGTCAAGGGTGGTGGTATGTGTCACTCTGTGCCACCAAGAATCAGGAAGACCTCAGTATATATTAAATTCACAAAAAAACACATCTCTAGATATTAAGTTGAATTACCCAAACCCTCTTCCTGTGTACACGTTTCTGCCACACCACTTGCTTTCCATTTACTGGACTTGGCTCCCCTGTCCTGCTCCCTTGGTGATTCTTGCTGATACCTGGGATTTTTTTTTCACCTTGTTCTTGCCTTATGTGTGGTTTAACTTTTACCAGCTGCTTTTTCAAAAAGGATTTCAGTGTCACTGTCCTTTCCCTGTAGCAAAAGTTGGACCACAGCAGCGAGATGGGATGGCCATTGATTGGGATGGTAAGATGTTGAGTTCCTGAAGTCTTAAGAATAAGAACTTAGAATCCTGAGAGCTGTGAAAAGCTGCCAGCGGAAAGCTTCCTAGTCATTGAATATGAGCTTAGCTGTAAATACTATACTCTCCCTCCTTCCCCTTCTCTGCGTTCTGTGATAACTTGATAAACACATTCTTGTCTTGTTTGCAATGGAAAACAACATTATGTATATATTTTTTCCTGGGTGAAGAAGAACAAATATTAAAACTGTTGGTTCTCAAAGGAAGGAACAATTGAAATGTCAACATTTGGGAATTATGTTTAAGTTATGTTAGAAAGTTCTGTCTGGCTGCCTAATTTTTCCTTTTGTTATGAAATTCAGCTTGGAATGGAACAGTCTCTAAAGTTTAATTTAACCACTTCTCCCACATATAAAGGATTGCTTTTCTAGATCATTTCCTTCACAATGCTGATTCTTTATTGTCTTAGAGTATTGAGAGGCCACAACTGATTTCTTTCAGTTATTCAGAGAGAGAGAGATTTGTCAAGTTTTATTTATTCACTCATTCATTTATTGTCTTTCTTTTCGTGTTTCTTGGACCCCTAAAACATGGCCAGCATTATGCTACGTGCTGAAGTTAATGGACAAAGCCAGCCTCTCAAAGAGTCCCAATTTCCTTTCCCCACCCCCTTCATTCCCTCACTCTCTCCCTCTCCTCACTTTTTCATTTTTCCTTTAGCCTTTGTTAAGGGAGAATATTGAATAGCTGCCTCATTAGAAATCAGTCTCTTTTAATAGATTCACTTCAACATCACCATTTGTAAGAGCAACACTTCCATAGATGTTAGAACAATTCAGATTGTTGTGCAGTTCTGAGCAAGAGGCAGAATCCTCAAATTTCAGTAAAAACCTTGAGTCTGAGCATTCTTTGCCACTGTAGGCATGAGGCAAGTCATTTCCTCTCAGAGTCTTGGTCCTTTGTACCTATCCTGGATATAAAACCACAGCATGTGTAAAATATTATACAAAATAATGAGGTATTATTTTTAATAATTTTATGATTTTTTTCTTTTCATGACCAAGATTGAATGAAGTTGAACAAGCACTTAAAATTTTTAATTTAATAATTTTTCCCTTTCAATTATATAAACTCAAATATAGGAAAAAAGGTAATTCATTTCTGTTTTGATTAATATTTTCCCAATCAAATGCATATCCCCCAAATTATGTAGGAATATAACTCCCTCATTTTAAAATGCTGTTTCAATATTTGACCATTTCCTGGAGAAATTTATACTTTAGTTGTGAACACAAGCATTTTATTTACCTTCAGATTATTTTCTGAAGTTTTTGTGCGGGTTTTTTTGGGGGGGTGGGGCAGGTAGCAGGGATTAAACTCAGATGTGCTTAACCACTGACCTTTTTATTTTCTATTTTGAGACAGGGTATCACTAAATTACTGAGGCTGGCTTTGAACTTGCAATCCTCCTACCTCAGCCTCACAAGCCACTGGAATTACATGTATGCACCACTACACACAGCTATATTCTAATTTTTATTTACTATTAAAATATCTGGCATAGTATAATTCATATTAACTAAACTTTGTATACTTTCATCTTTATTTCTCTCTAAATGACAGCTTTTGGTGGGGAAAGGGAGATTCTGGGAATTGAACTCGAGGGCACTCGACCACTGAACCACATTCCCAGCCCTATTTTGTATTTTAGAGACAGGGTCTCATTGAGTTGCTTAGTGCCTCACTTTTGCTGAGGCTGACTTTGAACTCACGATCCTCCTGTCTCAGGATCCCGAGCCACTGAGATCACAGGCCTGTACCACTACACCCAGCTTAAATGACAGCTTTTGAAATCACTGTTTATTTCTAGTGTTCTGAAATTTTATTATGATATGTGTGTGTGGATCTTTTTTTTATTTCTTGCCAGGGATTGGTGGGGTATTAAATTTAGACTCTCATTTTCTTCATTTCTTGGAAATTTTAATTTTATATTTACTTATTAATATCTTTCTGATTTTCTTTAAAACTATCATAGATTTTTAATATCTTAGTCAAACCCTCTCATTTCTGACCTTTTTGGCTTCTTTATCATCATTCCCCCTTTCTCCTAATTTTAGGGAGATCTATTTTTCTCCCTTTAAGACTTTAATGGAGTTTTGGTTCCCTTCGATAGCTCTTTCATGCATCAACTTTTCAACCATTATTTCAATCTCTTTGTGTTCAGTCTGTTTTGAAAGTAAATTACTTCACTGGAACTTTTGGATCATCATTTCAGTTTTCAGTGCTGCCAATCATGAAGTGACTGCCTTGATTGAATTTTATTTTGGAATTTTTAAATTTCTAAGAACATTACTATATTAGCTTTCCATCACTATGACAAAATGACTATGATAAACAACTTGAAAGGTGGATACGTTTCTTTTGGCTAATGATTTCAGAGGTTTCAGTCCATGGTCAGTTGGTATCATTGCTTTTGGGCCTGTGGTGGCATAGTACACCATGTTAGGAGCACATGGTAGAGGAAGCTGTTTACTTCATGGTGGCCAGGAAGCCAAGAAAGAGAAAGGAGAAGAAGCCAGGGTCCCAGTATCCCCTTTAAGGGTACACCCTCAATGACCTAACTTCCTTCTGTTAGGCCTCAATTCCTAAAGATTCCACTATTTTCCAATGGCACCACAGGCTGGCAAGCCTTCAACACATAGGCTTTAGCGGGGACACTCAAGATCCAAACTAAAGCAGCTGACTACTGACAGTTCTAATTGGAACTTGTTTTTACAGATTTTATGGCCCCTGAGCTTTCCTTTTAATTGTACTTTCTTCCTGAATCTTGGAATCTTTGGTCTGTATAAAGGTCACAAAAGTCTTTTTCCAGGATATTTCTGTTTTTATCTGCAGGGAGGAGTCTTAATATTCTTCTGCCCTAAGAGTATAGTCCTGAGAATAACAGGTTATTTTTTTGAGTGATTTAACATCCTATTGACTAAAGCCAGAATAGGGCCAGAATGGCCTTAGGTAAATCGCTTTTTAAAAGAAAGCCTGTGGAGAGGCAACACATAGGCCCAGACTATGGAATTATCCCCTTAACCTCATGTTTCTACTGCTCAGATCTATCCATTATCTATTAAATATATATGTTAAAATTTAACATGCAGTGTGCTCTTCAGATTCACTTTTTTTACAACTGGAACGTGCAATTCATTATTGTTAACGTTTTCCTCCTCTCACTTACTGAATGAAGGCAGATATGTGTCATGATAAGGGGTTTTTACCTTTTAGCCTTTGAGCCAATGGGCTGTAAAATTTTGCTAGTTAAATTGATAGAACTGTACTGATTAATAAAAATTAAAGCTCCCATCCCAAGAACAAGCTATGACCTTTTCCTTTGTTCATGAAAATTAATGTATTCAGAAGAAGAGATTGATTGATAAGATAGATTTTTGCTGCAAACCTTTCTTCCGGGAAACATTTAAATGCCTTTCCAGTAATTTATAATTAATAACTGACACATTTTTTCTGATCACACTTAAGTCTCCTTAATCTGTTTAAAAGCTAGTGATACACTTATTTTTATATTGCAATTAGGGATACATACATATGTGGTAAAATATATTTCAGAAACAAGACAATGAACATCGAATTTGCAATAGTGGTTTGCATCTTAGGGAAGGGGTAGGGATATGGTGCCAGGTAAACAACTTTAATGCAAGATTTCTCACCCTTAGGACTATCAACATTTGGGGTTGGGTAAGTCTGTTTTAGGGAGCTATTCTGTACAAGGTAGTATGTTTATCAACATCCTTGGCACCTACCCCCTGAACAATAACAGCATCCCCAATAGTTGTCACAAGCAAAAAAGGTCTCCAGATATTGCCACATGTCCCCTAGGGGAAGCTGATAGGGCAAGCTGAATCCATCCCAATTGAGAAACATGACTTCAATTGCCTTGTACAGTAATTCTACTTTTTAGTCAAGTGGAAGATTCATGTAGTATTGTGCTTTATAATTTACTTTCAAATTACATATATCCTTTTAAATGTATACATGTTATATCATAAAATTTGTTAAAATTGCTGACAACAAGCTTTCAACAGGGGAGTTTCTAGAAACAAACTTAGGGATATAATCTGTTTGATTTTCATTGTGGGGATCCATGGAGAATGTGGAACTTTATTTTCCACTTTTTAGCCACAACCGACTGGTTTCCTTTTGTGTCATTATAATTGCTTTGACAGAATGCTGCTTTAAAACCTTCATGTTTTAAATTTAACCATACAACTGGTGCAACTGGCTTTGTTATAAATTATGTGAGTTTTTAGGCCCAAACCAATTTGGGGGGGACAAATATTAAAAATATACATATAAATATTGCAGGACTTCTCAAAATTATGTATACATACAATAAAGTTATACAATGTTATCTGATTAATAACATTAGAATAACTTAGTAAAGAAACAGAACCCCTCTTAAGTAATGTGATTTTTATTCTAAAGATTTACCGGAACTCAAAGTGAAAAAGAGGGTCTGCAGTCTGTGGTGATGGAACAGTCATGGATATTCTTCCTGTTGTCTCATTCTCCATTCTCTCTCTCTCTGTCTCTCTCTCTATCTCTCTCTGCTTGGCTTCTCCTCTCCTCCTTTCATGTGGATAGTCATGCCAATCTCTATGTGTATCACCATCCAGCATAGTTTATTTTAATAAGCTGCCTGTAATTCCATATTGAATTTCCAAAAGAGGAAATTCAGTTGGCTCAGCTTAGGTCAAGTGACTACATTAGGTCCAATCAGCTATGGCCAACGAGACTAAATAGATTCACATGGTATCTAAACTTTCCCGTTCTCTGTCATGTGAGAGCATTATGTACTGCAAAAAGAAGATGTTGTCAGGGAAGACATTCCCATATATGCTATATGTAATATTAACTAAAAGAAATGCCCTGTGAAGATTTCGTTTTTCCTTCATGGGACAGAGGAGAGAGAACTGCTAGATACATGGGAGATACAGATGGTTATAAAAATGAACATAACTTTTCTTATCTTCACTAGACTTAAAAATGGAATTGTTCAACCAGATGTCTCCTACAGTTGCTCATTTCCCCTGAGTATTTTTCTTATGTGTAAGTGTGATGAATAAATGAGAACATTTCACTGCTAATCTTTATTCCATTTTGGGAACCCTAGTTTCATATTATTCTAGAGGTAACAACATATTCCTGGAGGAAATTCCAAGTGGAAATGATTGTTAATAATTCTTCTGCAATTTTAGATTGGAATGAGCATCCTGAGATGAATTAACCATTACTACTCAAATTGTATGGTAATTCTAGTTTTTAGTAAGGTGAAAGAGGTAGGGTAAATTAAATGAGTCTAGATATTTTTAAGTTGATAATAAAGGATAAGAATCACAAACTTTGTGTCCCAAAAATCATGTAACGGGTACAGACCAAAGGATTATCCTGAAAAATCTGAACTGTAATAGATGTAGGATGATCTTGATAATATCATCCCATGAGTAATATCATCCACAGCTGCATTACTCATGAAGAATGTTGAGGAGCTCTGAAATCTGACTGTAAGATACACATTAGAGTCCCTGAAAAAGAACAGTGCATAGATGAGACAGCTACTCACTCTGCCAAGTGAGATATGGGACACATCTATAGTAAGAAATTGTGATGTTGAAAAGTCTCATGCGTATGTATAGCCAAGTTGGTTCTCTTTTGTATTAACATTAATTAGTTTCTAATTCATTGTGGCATTATACTTTTTCTTTAAATAACTATTTAATGAATAATGTTTTAGTTTATATTTTCTTATTTTTTTGTTAAGTTTCAAGGAAACATTCTTTCTACTGATATTATGTATGGACAAAATAAAATACAATGTTTTGGTTAATACCATAAGAATAACTTATGCATTAGTCAGCTTTTCATCACTGTAGCCAAAACACCTGACATAAACTGATAGATATGGGAATTAGAAAAATAATGTAATCTGAGGAAAAGAATGGCCAAGCATTACCTTCATTTCCCCATTTCCCGGGATAATGTTTTCCTGATGTTGGTCATGCTGGCAGCTCCCACCTTCCCCAACACTGTCTTTCTAATGCTGATCATGCTGGCAGCCCTACCTTCCCCAGCTCTGTCTCTTTGATGTTAATCAAGCCAGCAGTTAACACCTCCCCCAACAAATGTCTTCCTGAGGCTGCTCCAGGAAAAAGAGGGCGCCGAACTAAAGTGATAAATTGATTACTTTTAATTGGCAAACAACCCCAAATTCCTAAATGCCTGCCAAAACTTAAGAGCCTATATAAACCCAGTCCCTTCCTTTGTGCTGGGTCTCATTTTCCACCGGGAATATGGGTCCACCACCTCCACAGATGACTCCTGCTCCTGAATAAAGCCTCCTATGACTTGCATAGTTTGCTGCCGCTGTGATCCTGCTCTTCTTTTTGTCCTGACATAAACAACTTATAAGGACCAGATTTGTTTTGGCTCATTGTTTCAGAGGTTTCAGTCCATGGTCAACTAGCTCCATTGCTACTATGGGACTGTGATAAGGTAAAGCATCATGGTGGAGAGGGTGTGGTAGAGCAGAGCTGCTCATCTCATGGTGGCTGGAAAGCAGAGGAAGAGGGAGGGAGGGGATATGGACAAGATATAGTTCCCAAGGACAAAGTTCTAACTAAGTTCCACCTTGTATGGTTTCCCCCACCTTCAGTGGTCCTTTTAGCTATGAATCCCTCAAAAGATTAATTCACTGGTGAGGTCAAAGCCCTCATGATCCAATCACTTCCCAAAAGCCCCCCACTGCTGCACTGGGGAGAAAGACTTGAACACATAGGCCTGTGGGAGATAATCCAGATCCAACTACAATAAGTAAAGAAACAACCCCTCAAAAGCCAGGAGCATTCTTTATTAAATTTCAACCAAGCATTTAAAGCTCAAAGGAGTTATAATGAGTAATTTGGAATTTCAGGAGTTTTAACCTTTGACTTCACAAGTAAAACCTGGGGATTACCCATACTTCTTTACCCAGATTCATGTAACCAATTAGGAGCTTTCCACTCACAACATTAGGTCAGTACAGCTTTACACTTCAAGTTCTGAACTTGGTTTTTTGTCTGTTTGCCTAAAATTTAATTAGGATTGCCTAGATATCTTTAGAGTATTTCATAAAGCAATTGTAGAAACAGGTACATACTCTTGATTTATTGCTTTTGGCATTGAAAAGCATTTGAATTGCTAATAGCTCCTATTCATCATCAGTGAAACAAGTGGGTGTCAGGCTAAACAAGGAGGAGCTGCAGAGCTCTGGATTCAACAGCAACAGTTGTGCACAGCTGTCAGCAATAGTTCTGATGCAGTGTGTTGCTATAATGTACACATCTCCCAGTGATATGCTGAGGTCCCTGACCTGTGGGTCATAGGCTGCACACAGAAGAACTGGCACAAGATTTTTTTTCTTGCTAAAAATTAAATCTGTGAAAATGAAAATGGTTTAATCAAACTTAACTAAATATACTTTTAAAGTTGTTATAAAATGTGCTTATTTGAATCAAGCTGGATTTAAAGATATAACCTTAGAAATCTATACTCTTTAAAGGAACAACTTAATATAAATGTTTGCATAATCCTACTACTGCAATAAGCAATACATTAAATATATTTAATAATTAAATATATTTTATGCTCAGAAAGATTGGATTTTAAAGAACCACCAGGATAAGGAAAAAATTTTAAATCAATCAACAAAAAAACTGAAAGTGTCATAAATATAAATTCCTTTAATTAAAATATTGACTAATATACTTATGATAAACTTAGGTAAATACTGGATATGATGAAATGAATACCCAGTTACAAATTAAGATAAAATCTTGTGTTTTCTGAGATAAATAGAAGATGTTAGAAAAACAAATAGATAATTCATAATGGAGAAATGATATTTCTATATCATTAAATATTATCAGTAGATTCTTACATCGCATAATATAGTAGTTTATTATACAATATGGGTGTCTTAATGACAGGTATATGTTCTGAAAATTGTGTCACTGGGTCATTTTTATCATTGTGTAAGCATCATAAAGTATACTTACAGAAACTAAAGATGGCTACAATATCACTAGGCAGTTGGTCATTGACAGGAACATCTTTACACAGCACATGAGTGTATACTAAAATAGGGAAATGAGATATGCCATCTAGGATTATTGTAACAAGTCTATCTTGGTGCTAGGGACATAGCCTTGTTCAAAACCTGGGACTTGGTATTTTTTATATCGCTTGATCCCTACACAGGGTTCTGCTAACTTTTATACAGTCATCTCTGGCCCTGAGCAGAACAGAGAAGCCATTTGCTGCCTCTCATGCTCTTTGCCTTCATTAGGATTCCCTAATATAATGATGGGGACTCCCCTTTTTGATCTCTCATGTAGTTGGTGCCCTCTTCCTCTCTGAATAGCAGGAATGAAGCATA
This sequence comes from Geosciurus inauris, assembly GCA_004024805.1. Lineage (NCBI taxonomy): Eukaryota > Metazoa > Chordata > Mammalia > Rodentia > Sciuridae > Geosciurus > Geosciurus inauris. The sequence continues at coordinate 15,218 of PVHX01007488.1, read as the reverse complement.
TCCTGACCAAAGATGATACTGCTGTGGAGTGAATGTTTGCATCTATCCACAATCTGTATGTTGAAATCCTAACTACCAAGGTGATAATGTTATAAGGTGGGGCCTTTTGGGAGGTGATTAGGTTATGAGAATGGAGTCCTCATGAAGAGGATTTGTGCCCCTACAAGAGACCCCAGAACAACCTGCTGCTCCTTCCCCCATGTGAAGACAGAGTGAGAAGGCAACATCTTTGAACCGGCAGTCAGGTCTCACCAGACACCCCATCTGCCAGTTCCTTGAAGTTGGACTTCCCAGCCTCTAGAACTATAAGAAATAAATTTCTGTTGTTTATAACATACCCAGTTTATGGCATTTTATTATAGCAGCCCAAATGAACTGAGATAACACTTTAGTATGCCTGAATTTTAATCAGTCACTTAGACGTTTTATCCCTAATTTCCCCCACAACCTTACCAACACTTATTGTTATTTGTATTATTGATAATTGTCATTCTGACTGGTGTGAGATGAAATCTTAGAGTAGTTTTGATTTGCATTTCTCTAATTGCTGGAGATGTTGAACATTTTTTCATATGTCTGTTGATTGATTGTATATCTTCTTCTGAGAAGTGTCTGTTCAACTCCTTAGCCCATTTATTGATTGGGTTGTTTGTTTCTTTTGGTGTTAAGCTTTTTGAGTTCTTTATATATCCTAGAGATCAGTGCTCTATCTGATGTGTATGTGCAAAAATTTTGTCTGGTATATATTATTCAATAAAGGTTTTCCAAAGGAAAGCCACTGTTTCTTCGTAAAATAATTTTAGACATCAATAGGGAGCTATAGAGGCTCTATACAGAGAGTCACATAAGACTCAGGATCTCCTAAATCAAACTCCTTAGGCTAAATTACAAGGTAAAGTGACATGGTAATATGGTAATTTTAGGGCAACATATATGCAGTATGGGACAGAGAGGTCAAAAGGTAATGGTCCTACTGGGCTCTTTAGATAAGCTCAGTGCTTCCTTGGAGAGCCAGTGGGGGGGGGGGGGTTGCAAGGGACCTAGTGAGACTAGATGGGGACTCTAAGAACTAATGAACAGTCCCATGCAAGGTAGCAATGGGTCATGGGTCCAAGTTTCAGAGGCAAAGCCACAGGCCAGGAGGTAAGAGCCAGCCAACATCATAGAGGGTTCAAATTGTTTCTAGGCAGAATAAAGCCTTGATAAGAGGTATGTGCTAGCCTGGTGCGGTGGCACAAGCCTGTAATCCCAGTACTTAGGGAGGCTGAGACAGGAAAATCACGAGTTCAAAGCCAGCCTCAGCAACAGTGAGGCGCTAAGCAATTCAGTGAGACCCTGTCTCTACATAAAACACAAAATAGGGCTGTGGATGTGGCTCAGTGGTCGAGTGCCCCTGAGTTCAATCTCCAGTACCAAAAAAAAAAAAAGAGGCATGTGCTGAAGGCGGGATCTGGGGGTAAGCACCAAGATCACCTTCATTCTTTTCTTTGCAAAAACTAGAGAAGGTCCTTCCTTCAATGCTGGCCAGTTTACTACTATTGAAAAAAGTGTGGCCAGATGAAATTGAATTGTGCCCCCTCACCCCAAAAGAAGATGTTTTGAAGACTTTACCCCCCCCCCCAGTAGCTCAGAATGTGACCCTAGTTGGAAACACGTTTGTTGTAGGTATAAATTAGTCAAGATGAGATTATACTATAGTGTGTTGGGCCTTAATCCAACATGACTAGTGTCCTCATAAGAGAACACAGACACCAGGAGAGAATGCCTTGTGATAAGAGAGCAGAGATTGAAGTGCGGCCACTGCAAGCCAAGGAGCACAAAGACTGACAGCCCCTAGAACTAGGAAGAGAGAAGGAAGGATTCTCAAAAGAGGAAGCACAGCTCTGCCAACACTTTGACTTTGAATATCTATGTTTTGTTTGTTTAGTTTTTGTGGTACTAGAGATTGAACTCTGGACCTCAGCCTTGTGAAATATGTACTGTCACTCAGTGATTCCTCTCACTCAGTTTTAGACTGCTACCTTCCAGAACTGAACGAGAATGAGCATCTGCTGTTTTAAGCACCAGTTTGCGGTGCTCTGTCATGGCATCCCTAGGAAACTAAGATGATCTCTAAAGAACAGCTGTGCATCTAGGCCTCCAAGAAGATTCAGGTTTCTATAATAGCTATGGCAGCCTCCTGCTTTGGACATTCAAATTCTGCAGTACCCAGTGGTTCCTCATCTGGTATCTAGCACTCTTCCTTGGATGTTCCTATACCAGGAGGGCTGGAAGTTGAGGAACAAGTTCCCATTGTTTCTAGAGTAAAGAAACTACCCCACCCTCAAATAAAAATCTGCCTGAGGGCTCCTAACCCCTAAGATCTTCCCCTAACCCCACAGCCTCTCTTAACATTCTCCTACCACAAGGAGCCCACAGTTACATTTTCCTAAGAGTTAGAGGTTAAATTCATGGTGTAAATCACTCTCCTGCCTTTCTGATATCCTTAGGCAAACAATGTTATAAACTCCTGGCAGTGAAGATTTTGATAATAAGGTGTGCTACGGGCATATATTCTCTCCATTAATATTGACTATCTGAAGACAAAACAGTTTAGTTCATTAAATATATGCATATAGGTCAGTTCTTTTAAAGAGAATGGACCTTTAGCAGAAATGTATTTAAATGGCCAGATAACGAATGGACTAATGCTTCTTTTGAGAGATTTCAACACAGTTGAGACAGCAATACTTTAAAACTTGACAGTGGAGTCTACCATATTTGGATTAAAACAATTGGTCAGCTCTTTGGATGTGTTTTTGGTTTTAATGGTCATCTACATGATTAAACTGTCCAAGATTGCATTTTAGTAAAGGCTTGAATAATCATTGCTCAGATTAAGAATGATCAAATAAAGGCCAAGAAGAGACCAAATCCAAACTAAATAATGAAGGGAGGGAATGAAGAAGTCAAGGCACGTGAAAGAGCAAGAAGTGTGAAATAATATATTGAAAGCATAAGAAAACCAATTTCTTACTGGGGGGATTAGTAATAATGAACAAGGCTGATCCTTTTATTTATTGCAAATTTCTATTAAAATTATTCCAAAAGAAAAAAAGGAAAAAGAGTTTTTTGTCCACTTATCTCATCTTCCAGATGGTAAGTGTTGGAACAGGATTTTCAGAGAGATCTGGGTGACTTGAGAGGCTATGGTCTTGTCACTATGTACATAGCCTCTTCTGCGAATATGTAGGAAAAATCTGTTTTGTTCTTTTGGAGTCTTCTTTTTGGGAACAAAATAGCACCTTCAGAGCCTTTGCTGGCTTCCCCAAGTCTCAATTGCGTTAAAGAGCAGGCCATGAGTTGCTGCAGGTCATTGACTGATTGGCAGTACAGAACTTTGAAACAAAGGCTGACCGGCATCTCCTTGAACTCCTAGGAGCTGAGGTGACGTACATGAACATGACTGCCTACAACAAGGGCCGGCTGCAGTCCTCCTTCTGGATTGTGGACAAACAACACGTTTATATTGGCAGTGCCGGTTTGGACTGGCGATCTCTGGGACAGGTAATCTTCCCACATTATCTAAAACGAAAGTTCTGTCAACATCAAGACTTCTACCTCCATAAAACACTTAGCCATCTCTACAGTGGTTGAGGAAATGAAAACCCATGGCATTTTTTATTTTTATTTTCACTTTTTGCAGTGCTGGGGATCTAACTCAGGGACTTGTACACACAAAGCATACACTCTACCACTGAGCTACACCCCCAGCCACCAGCACTTATTATTTTTATCTTGTGCAATTTTAAGAGGTTCACCTTTGTTTGCTATGAAATGATAAACCTTTCTTTGTCAAATCATTTTACCAAAAAATAAAATAAAAAGAAAGAAAAATAACAAAATAACTGTCATCCCTTCGGTGCTTTTGTAGTTCAGATGCTACTCTCTTAGATTCTTCAGAGCTGGTTGGTATGTGATGTATATTATACAAACTTGAGTCTTCAGGATGATCTCACATAATCCATGAGACAGAGAAAAACATACAAATCCAGCATGGGATATTATGTTTTGGGATAGTAATCATTTCAGTTATTCCTTTAACAAGTCTTAAGATGAATGAAGTCATTATCCTTTTATTCTTTGCAAATGATTAACTTCAAATGTCTTGAAAATACACTTAGACCATCTTATAATTTTCATACATTTATATCTGCCAGACACAATCCATAGAGGATTAGAAAACTGTCATCTTTCCATTGGTCAATTGCAGCAGGAAATGCCTGGTTACTGGGTGCTTAGGAGGACTCAATTCAGCTGTGCATAGTACAGAGCCCTACACTCCCCATCATAGCTCTTTTGACATTAAGATCACTGAATTCAGTTGGGCACAGTGGTGCATGCCTGTAATCCCAGTGACTTGGGAGGCTGAGGCAGGAGGATCACGAGTTCAAAGACAGTTTCAGCAATGGCGAGGTGCTAACCAACTCAGTAAGACCCTGTCTCTAAATAAAATACAAATTAGGGCTGGGGTTGAGTGCCCACCTTGCATTTTACTTGATCTCTTATGGGAAAGACAACAAAACATTTGGGTACAGATAGGTCCCCAATTGTAGAGAAAGAGGACATCCCATTGGACGAATCTGATAAAGGTAACATCACATTTGAATTGTTAGTTTTACATATTTAACCATTTAAATGAGAAAATTCCATGATTCTTTTGGAATGAAGACATTATCAAAGATTGAGGAAACATTATTTGTGTTTTCTCAGAAAATTAGGAGGAGTGTATAGATTTTCAAAAAAATGATCCTAAATAATAGTGATTCAAAACAACAGTAACAATAATTTGTAGCAATAACTAGCATATACTAAATACCGTACACTATTTGAAGCTATTTAAGTGAATATTTGTTTTAAACCTCACGGTTATCCTATGAGATAAATACTATTATTATCTCCATTTCATAGATAAGTATACTTTAGCCCAGAACTTAAGGATAACCAGTTTTAATATTGAATTTTTAAGTCTGCTTTTTCCAAGTAATTTTGAGATGAAGAACACAAATTTTGATTCTGTATGGTTCATATTTAATGGCCTTATAAACACACATATAAAAATATTGATTATAACAACATTGGCTTACCTCAGAAAGAAGAAATAAGGTAATAGTATATAACATCTCTTTAATTTAGAGTATTTAGAGGAAACTAACTTATGGCAATGTCTCAGTTCATCTTTTTTTTATGTGTGTGCTTACAATAAACATCTTCTGCCCAGTAATTTTCAGTTGGATAGCCTATAATAAATACATAAACTTGGTTCAATAGCAATAGTGATTATATGTAAATTCTACTGCTAAGTGATTTTTAACTTCAGCATAGTTTGGGGGTCATTTTGTTTATTTTTAGAAAATCTGCTTCCCCACCACCAATTTTTATTTGTCTTGTCATTCACTGTTATTAATTGATAGGGTCTAAAGATCTGTGATTTCTATTTGAATGACTGAGGCTTACTGACACTTTCTCCAAAGTTATCTTTAATTCCTTTATGTCCTTTTACTCTCTTTCTTAGAAAGACAAGTACAAAAGTGTTGGTTTCTTTGCTTGAAAATTATTATTTTGTCTTTGTTTTTGGTTACTGTTCTTTGTTTTGCAAAAAGTAAGCTGATCTTTAAAATGTTCATTTTTCACCCATGTAGTCATTTGGATATTATTCCTGTTGAGATGGATCATCATCGTGAAATGCGAAATTTTCCCACTTCAAACTTACGTTCAGAGTAAGGATAACCTGAAAATTATTTCCTATTAGCAAATGAAGAATTAAAGTTGTCTGATGATCTTTCATTGTTTATACATTACCAAGCAGTAGCTAGAGTCCCTTCCTATTGTAGAGAAAGCCAGAGTTGTCCCTGAGTCAGTGCAAGTTGGGATGCACATAAGCAATTTCTCTGTTTCACAATCACTTCAGCTCTTTCTTAAGGACCTGTCAGCTCCTTATGATTCATTTAATGTCATTCTTAGGAGGAATCAGAGATTTTCAAACTCTCCCTCATGTCATTGCATGGAGATGGTCTCTGTAGATCTGTCTAGAAGATATGTCACTCTGACCTAGTCACATAGTTTATTTGTTCTCTGCTTCTAAGCCATATAATGAGGGAGAATACACAGGGTTCAGTGGCACACACCTGCAATACCAGCAACTTGGGAAGCTAAGGCAGGAGGATTGCAAGTTTCAGGCCTGCCTTGGAAACTTAGCAAGACCTTCCCTCAAAATAAAAAATAAAGAAAGGCTGGGGTGTGGTTTGGTGTTAAAGTACCCCTCGGTCCAATCCCCAATACCAAAAAAAAGAGAGAGAAAGAGATAATATAAACAGATTTTTTAAGTTTTTCTCCTTCAGCTTGAAAATACCAACAAAGCTATACTTTTTTAAAATTTATTTTGTAGTTGTAGATGGACAACATGCCTTTATTTTATTTGTTTATTTTTATGTGGTGATAAGAATCAAACCCAGTGCTTCACAAGTGCTAGGCAAGTGCTCTGCCACTGAGCTATAGCCCCAGCCCTCAAAGCTATACTTTTAAAAACCTAAATGGATTAACAAATTTCTTAAGTATAGAGTAAGTATAACATAGGGATTAAAAATAAATTTATTTTATAAACCACCATAAGTAAATTCACAGATAGGAAAACCATGAAAAAATGAGTACTTCCAAACTCCTCTCAAAGAGAAGGTAGGTGAAGAGTCATCCTTACCAGCTACTCAGTGGAGACTGTCATTGGGGGAAGCACCCTTGGGTTGGCTGGAGAAAAGGCAGCAGGCTTGAATAAAAAGTAAATATTCATGGGAAATGTTTAAGCCATCAGTAATTTCAAGCCATATGGGATTTCCCATATGAACTTGTTTTGTGGAAGTCTGTGTTCTTCTGTTGGTTATAAATGTAATGGCAGGTTATACTCTGTGAAGGTCAGGGAATTGGGACAAGTAGGTAAAAGAAATCTTTTCCAAATGTCTACTATGTATGTGCCAGGCACTGTGCTAATAACTTTATAAATATTTTTCCACTTATAACAACCGAAAGATAGATGTTATCTTAACCTTGCTAAGAAAGATAATATTGGAAAAATAACAACTAAACAGATCCCATTTCTGTTCCCATTCTGCCTTTTTATTCTCCTGCAAAATAATAAAGCACTTTTTAACCTGTACAGGAATTAAGCATTTGGACATGATTCTCATATTCTTATATTGACAGTTAGGTTGGCAAAGTCTGCATCTTTCATTTCATTTCTAGCAACTTGGGACTCAGTTATCAATCAACCCCAGGTGACTGTTTTCTCATTTTTTTCCTGCTGCTACACCAAACTCTTAAAAACTAAAATAAATCTCATTCTTACTCTCATAGCAGTCTTTCTAATTTTCCTCCCATAAAAGATTATATTCTTTGATAGGGGTGGTGAAGAGGCCTAAATTGGGGAGTAGACAGGGTTTTAAACTCTTCTACATGAACAGTTGATATCCCATCAGCTTCCCTGTATCTATATGTCAACTGCTAACCTACTCAGGACTTCTTTCTAATCAACATTCCTTCCTCTCACACCTGTGCACATATACTGTCTCCTTTCTGTCCACCCTTTCCCCAAAGCTCGCAATTTCAGATTATATTATTATACTGCATCCTCTATCTTAGTGTTTCTTTCAACTGTACTTGAATATGTGGGATTTTTCTCTGTCTCTATTAGTGTGGCATAAAACTTTACTCAGAAGGATCCATGTATTAGGTCAGATTTAAATTTGAACAAAGTTGTATATGAGGCTAATAATTACATGAATAATTCTAATACATCTTCCAAGTGTCAAATTCAACCTATGTCATCAGCTTTATTTTTTGTGAGGTTTTCCAATGAAATCTATGGTTATTGCTATCAATGATTGCCTTAAATCTATAGTAAGTAGAAGAAATCATAAAACTAATGACAATGGCTCCAATATATTGCGGGCATTCTCTGTTAAGCATTCTTCTAAGCATGCAGAGTATGAACTCATTCAATTTTTATAATAATCCTTTCTTATAAATAGTACTATTAATATTTAATAATATAAAGAAAGAAAGTGAGACATAGGTAAGTAACTTATCTGAGGTCACCTTCAGGAAGTGGCAAAGCTAGAATTCAGACCCTGGTCCTTTAGCAATAAATCCCTCATTCTTATTGCCTGTCACTAATTTATATATATATATATATATATATATATATATATAATTTTTTAGTTGTTAATAGACCTTTATTTTATTCATTTATTTATACGCGGTGCTGAGAATCAAACCCAGTGCCTCACGCATGCTAGATAAGCGCTCTACCACAACCCCAGCCCCACCTGTCACTAATTTTTAAAAATAGATTAGATTTAAGGAAAATCATTTTCTTTCATGATCTTTCTGTAATGCTTAGTTATAGATTCCCCCCACCCCATCCTTTTCTTTAAGAAAAATTAACAATACAAGTGATCAAGAAATCCTTCTCTCATTCACCTCTTTTCAACTGCAAACCCATGGTGACGATGAGAGCGGAGCAAACACACAAGACACCTACTCTTACTCAGTACTCCAGAGCCCCTTCATCTCTGGGTCGAATGTCAAGACTAGGGGTCTGAGTGTGTTTGCTCTTGTATTCCTTCACCTCTGATGAATGAATCAGGGGCTCCCTTAGAATTCTGTGCCACAGAAAGCCCTATGGGAAGAAAGAGAACACCACCACAGGCTTCCCAGCCAGGGGTCTGCATCTGTGAATCTTTGGAGTGCCTCAGAACACCATGGAGGAAACAAAAAATATAGTGCTGACAAAGTGAACAAAAGATTAACCAGTGCGTGAAGCTGAAAAGAAAGTGCGCAGCAGTCGTCAAACTGCAGGGTTCTGGAGGCGGGATGCTGAAATAGGAGAAGCTGGGACAGAAAATATGAAACTCACGTTTTTAGAAAAAGTTACATTGACAATTTTTCAAAAAAAAGAAAGCTCTCTTAGAGGAACCATTACCTGGAGTCAAAGGTGGGATTCAATAGGTTCATTGGTCACTTGAACCCGGCAGCTCTGGAGACGGGGAATTTTTAAATGGTATACTTCAATATAATTAAAACATGAATAGGCCTACTTAAACTCTGTGAATGTGAACACATTTTAATCTTAGCTGACCTTTGGGTGAAAAGAACTAAAAGGTATATATGAAAACAGATCAGCTCCTGGGGCACAGGCACCAGGAGCTGTAAGACCCTGATGATTACATCATGTATACATGATTACAACCCAGAGGGAATGATCCATAAACTCAGCAACCTGCCCTGAACTCAGGTAGGGGGTGGCAAACTCACCAGCCCAGGATCTACTTGGTACCTGGAATCACTGAAGCATTTCATCTTGGAACTGAAAATTATGTCAGAGAATATCCAGGTGGTGTTTTCCAAGGAGCATTATATGAAATGCTTTTTCAGTGAGCTAGATCATCATGGTCATTACCTGAGAGAAAGATTCTATGCTGGCAAAAATTGAGAAACTATGGGTTTAATTTAAATGGATTTCTTCGCTGTGGGGTTCCCAGGCCTTTAATATGCTAATATGCCTTGTGAATCTCAGAGTGGAGACCATACATCACTCCTCCAACCTGGCTGACCATGAAATGTTTTTCATGATTGATTCCGTGGATCAAGTGTTCCTTTAACTCTGCTTATTTACACAAACGCTGGTCTAAGCCTACATCTCCCAGTACCCAGATGGGAACACAGAGGTCCAGGCTTAGGGGGCTTCCAGGTCACTTACCCTGTATATGCCCTCAATAAACACAGGGGTTTTCCTATCCATCATTCAACCAACCTCAGATCAAAAATATTCATTAAAAAAAATCACATCTGTATTGATCCCATACAGATTTTTTTTCTTATTTTCTAAATAATACAGTATAACAACTGCTTACATAGGATTTACAGTACACTAGTGTGAATAAACTAGAAATGAGTTAAAATATAGAGTAGTGTCACTGGAGAAGGGATATCTCCAGGATAGAGTCCTGAGATGTTCCCAGGGAAGAAGGGAACTCAACTCAGAACAAGTAGGGTCCTATACATAGTGTTGGAAAAGAATTTCAGCATACATCAATAATGGCACAAAGATTTATTTAGAAAAGGAAGTAGTATGCATTCAAAGGAGAATACAGGCCATTTTCAAGAGGGAGAGACAGCAGCCCATTGGTTTGGGGTGTTCATACTTATAGAGGGAGAGTAGCTAAAGGGTTGGACTAAAGGAGGAGGCAGGTGGAGTTACAAGAATTTGAGCCAGTTTTCCCTGCTTGTATATTACCTGTATCATGTTGCTTTTTACAGGTGAGCTCCTAAGGAAGGCCAAGGATATGGTCTGGGTGGCCCAAGAGTTGCTTCTTTTGAGTTTCAAAGGTTCATGGGAGTTTCCTGCATTCCAGTGGTTTATGGGTGCTTCTTTTTGAGACTCAGTGTGTCTTTCTTTTTCTGTTTCTCCAAATTCCTATCTCAGTAAGATGTGCATGGATTACAAATATGCAGATATTATGGCATTGTATATAAGGGACTTGAGTATCTACAGAGTGTGGTATGCCCCGGGACTTTGGAATCAATCCTCCAGGGATACTGAGGGATGACTGGACCTCCCATTTGTTCAGTTTCTCTGGAGATCCCTGAATAACACAGATGGTGACTCCGAGAACTGAAAAAAGATGTGATCAGAGAGGCCTAGAAAAGCTGCATCACAGTAGTTGAAAGGCCACAAGGAAGGAGCCAGAGGAGGCAGTGACAGTGTTTCCAGCATCTGGGGCTGGGTGACTGGAAAAAGGACCACACTGTCAAATGAAAACAGAGAAGGTCAGCAGAAGCAGTAGTTCCCGTGTGCCATGGGTTGTTAGAGAAGCAGCAAAGAGACTGGCTGGTATAGATGCTTCTTATCTACCAGCTCAAGTACCTGAACGGTGATAGGCCTTTGAACCAAAAGCTGTTGATTTCATCATAGCTGTCTCTGTCAGCACTCATTTGGAGGGGGTCACTGATGTGAGTACAGTCCCTCTGCCTCACCAAGCATTGTCACTTCTTTCAGGTCTCCCTGCTGGCTGAGGTTGTAACTTGACATTAATCATGAAAAAGGGCACCAAGACTTAAAGTGTCTTCCATTCCATCTACTTGTTCCCTTTTCTTTCAATTAAAAGAAAAAGGGCCAAGTTAGAGTTGTGAAGACCCAGTGTGCATGGCAGTGGGCAGGAGGTCACTGTTGTATACCGCATGCTGCCAGTGCTATTCAATGCTAACCCTGAGCTGACATTTTTCTGACGTTTTATGTTTCAAAAGACAAGCTTCAGCTCCTAGGAAAGTACTGCATTGGTGACATAGGTAACTAGTTATCAGAACCAGAATGCAAATGAAGCAAAGTAATTCAACTGCAAATACAGCAGAGAATAATTAATATTCCTTAGGAAACTGTAATGAAGGAAAACAAATGATTAATTCTCCTTATTGATTTAAAAGATTGCCTTTGCTTCTCAGAAATGTCACTTTTGTTTGCATATGCATTTTTAAATAAATGAGGAGGTGGAAGTCCCTATTTTTCATATAATGTATATATTAACAAACTGCATTTTTAGAACAAGGTCATGCATATTTTCTACAATTTTAAAGTGGCAATTTGGCAAATAATATTGCTCAAAAGAAGCATAAATAGGAAATCCTTTTTCCTGGTCTCCTCTGGGAACCATCCTTACAAAGCCAGTTTTCTGCTATAGTCTCAATTTATACAATTACACAAAGTAATAACAGAATTTCTTGACCTCTCTGCTTGCCCTTTCTAAAAAGAGATTTGGAGATTTAGGTTATTCCCAAGTGTGATTAATTTTTTTCTGAAATATTCCTTCATATCTCCCTCCAACCTCCACTTCCTTACAATGTTCTAAATGGTACGATAACCTACAATATCTTCATGGAACATGTCTCCAGGGCTCTATCCTGGTCACTTTTTCCCCCTTGATGTAATCCATTTGGTAAAACTTTCTCTTAAATTTGGGCATGGTGGCATATAATTTCTGCTACTCTGGAGAGGCTAAAGTAAAAGGATCACAAATTTGAGATCAGACTGAACAACTTAGCTGAGATCCTGTCTCAAAATAAAAAATACAAAGGAGTGAGGATGTACCCCAGTGGCAGAGTTCCTCTGGGTTAAAACCCAGTACTGCAAACAAACAAACAAATGTCCTTCTTAAAATATGATGTGCAAAATTCAAGTACAATTCTTCAAAAATAGCCTCCCCATTGAGGACTTTGTTTCTACTCAGATAGGCACCATTCTTTTGAAAACAGAGTCTGAACCTAGATTTGCTGTTTTGTCACTCCTTCCTTCTGTTGGCCATTCCTTAGTTTGCTCTTTGACAGTGTAATAGTGTTTGGAGTCAGAATTGAAAAGAAAAATCTTTTCTAGCCCTTACAGTTATATAACCCAAGCAAGTTATTTTCCTTTCTTGAGTTTCCATTTATTCATCTCTACAACAGGACTAATAATAATGACCTCATGCAATTGTTAGTGAGACCAAGCAGGACTCTAAAATGTACCTGGCACCATACTTGCAGCATGGTTCCTGATCAATAAACTAGCTCTTGAGCTGATGACAAGGAAACTTGATAAGTTGCCTAGGGCAATAAACAGGGGGATGCCAGAAGCACCAGTGCTTATTTATTGTCTTTGGTAAAGATTTCATAAATCTCTCTAGGTTTGCTCACAGACACTGTCCCAGTTGACAGTACAGTGAGGTAGGTAATTTTCCAGCATAAACCATGGCTGTTTTCTCCAGATTGATGGGGAACTGCCCTGACTCAAGAAGATAGTGCAAATGGCCAGTTGTGTGCCACCCAAGGCAGAGCCTAAATTTCCTTTCCCCACCTACCTTGCTCCTGTCTATATAGCTACCTACTCTAACAAAAGAAAGTAGAGCAGTAGGAAAGTTTCATACTGGGAAAAAAGACAAGAGTGAGCTCTGGATGGAGAGTTTGTATGTGGTCTAACTAGAAGCAGGGCATTCCTCTGTGATGGGCTAGGCAGCATATTTGGCTTTCTCTGGTTGGTCTTAAATTGGAGCAGGTGCAAAAATGAAGTAAACTGGTCATTATTATTCTAGTCCTCACCATTTAGGCTGATTGCTTCAAGGGTCATTGTTTGGATCCCTGGAACGTTTTCTGTGGATGGTAGATTGGTTTTCAGGGCTGGTTGCTACAGGTTGTGGGTCAGAATTATATTTTTATGTATGGTCTGACTATTTGTATATTCAGTTTCTGGATATAACAATGCCTTTCTCTTAAAACCCCCACCCTCACTTCCTGTCTCCCCCCAAGCTGGCTTTAGAATCCCTACTAAATGTCTAGGAACCCATACTGAGAGTCAAGACAGGGTTTTACCTGTTAATTACATGAAATTCCAGCACGTACTTCAGTGTCTAGCATATATAAGATGCTTTAAAAAAATGTTATCACTGAATACATGAATTAACAACTAGAGTGTGTTTAGTTGTTGGGTGAAACTTAAAGCAACACCATATGATAACTGGAATTAAAGATTGGAAATCATAGGAGAAAGGATTTGCATCAGGGCAAACAAGAATTTACTGGCCCCAAAGCTATCTATCATTGAACAGGCCAGACTTATGAAGAAGGTAGTTCCTGGATGGTTAACCCATTGGTATTCAACAGGACTGGTTTAGTGACTAGAAATGGCTTTCTTCCTGGCTTTCATATTTTAGTTGACTAGGCTGTATTCTTGAGGGCAGGAAAAGATGTCCAGAGTTAAAGTAGCTGTAATTTCTTAATCAAAGCTTATACATTGTAAGCTCAACAGATGTGACCTACTATCAGTAGCAACATTCTTCACAGCCTGCTAGCACATTTCTGAAAGGATCCAGGACATCTCTGCCTATCTTAACTTAGGGAATCACAGTACAGTGTGGTACATGAAGGAGCCTGGCCACATGCACTCACTCTTTATGTTGGGTTTGTGACAAATCAGTGACCTTTGGCAAAAGCTGGTCCACACCAAGTTAATTACAGTTTTGACATTGCCCTCACAATGGTTGAGAAAATGTTATTATGAAAACAATGCAGAAAAATCTCACTTTAAACCATGAAGGGTTGTATTTGCTTCTGTTTCTATTTGTTTTTTAAATAATACTTAGGTAAAATCCCAACTGGAAAAGCTTGTTGAATACATGCATAAAGATTTTGTTTCTTTCAATGAAAGTTTATTAAAAATGTTGAAACAAGGTTTCTTTGAGGGCTCAGTCAGACTAGGAAATGCATTTATTTTAACAACTGTATTAACAAAGATATACTTAGGTGAATTTTATGGCCCCATTTTTCCCACTTCCTGGCTTTCATATTTTAATTGGAAAAAATTGGATGTATGTTCTTGATACAATGACTTGTAAGAATATTGCCTGTATACCCATACATCATTCTGCATATTTCAACTATAACAAGCTCAAGCATCTATTATTATAATTAGCCGTCACTTCTGTCCTTTACTGTTGAATTCACCAACACCAATTCTGTCATATTTTTAAATGTCTTTTCTGAAGCTTTAATTCCCCCAGCAAATTGTGTATGGAAAATTAACTCCATTGCCTTGCACTGTTTTAACATGGTCTTCTTAACTCCCACCCACAGACTACTAAGTTAATTCATGTTGTTTTTGTCAAAGCTGAATGTACCATATTCAGACCTTAAGAACTACCTAAAAATACCCTTCCCCTTCTGAACTGCCTATGGTGCTAGATGAGTTTATTCTAGAAATGGTGGGTCTGAATTTTAGCTTCAGAATCCTGTGGGATATATCATGCCTCATAATAGAGATTTTTTTTTTTTTTTTTTGAGCTAGGATTAACCCTGGACCTGCATACTAAGTGTACACTCTACTACTGAGCTACAACCCCAGCCCCATAAAGCAAGATTAAGGTAAACCAAACACAGGAATACAATGTTAATAGGTTTATAGTTTTAAGTAAGAGCTTTCTACTTTCTAGACTTCTCCCAGGAACAGCTTTACAATCCTCATTTACAGATCAGCAGACAATCTCCAAGAGGCTAACTGAAAAAATCCTGAAATGAATCCATAAGTTAGCATCATAGTTAGGACTTGAACTCAAACTTTTGACTAATGCAACATATTTTGCCTGAACTACACTGTTTCTCTTAAT